>JAENJI010000910.1:0-65720 GCA_018901935.1 Pugionium cornutum | reverse complement strand
AATTTTTCTCACCAAATTCTCTCTATGTCTGAGTTCTCTCACGCGAAAGGAACAAATGGGAAGGTGCGGGTTCTATTTATAGAACTCTCGCACACCTGCCCGAGTAACCGTTCCCGCATCGACCAATCACTCGGATTGGGTAACCGTTCCTGTGCATCTGGGCGAGTAACCGTTCCCGCGTCGACCAATCACTCTGATCGGGTAACTGTTCCCACGCATCTGGGCGAGTAACCGTTCCCGCGTCTCGACCAAACATTTAGTCTAGACAACCGTTCCCACGCCTTGGGCGAGTAACCATTCCCACGCTTCGCCCAAGCGCTCGCACTGGATAACCGTTCCCGCGTATCCATCCGATAGCCATCCCCGTGTACTGGCCCTCTCAACCTAGTCATTGGCTCCCGACCAATGCTGTCCGAATCCGACCAGGTCCCGAGTTTCTCGGCCAACCTGTCCGAATCCGACCATGTCCCGGTTGACTCGGACCAACACTGTCCGAACTCCAACCAGGTCCCGAATAACTCGGACCATCTGTCCTAATTCCGACCAAGTCCCAAAAATCTTGGACCACTTGTCTGAATTCCGACCAAGTCCCGAAATACTCGGACATCCTGTCCGAATACTGACCAAGTCCCAAAATACTCGGACATCCTGTCCGAATACTGACCAAGCTCCGAAATACTCGGACATTCTGTCCGAATACTGACCAAGCTCCGATAAATCCGGCCAGCTGTCCTAAGTCTCGACCAGGCTCCGAGAACTCCGATTGCCCGTGATTTACCAAACCCGGTGGCTATGGCCAGCCTAGCTCGACCACATACGTCCGGATTCCCCGAATCCTTACGTCCCAGCTTTTCTACCCGAATGTGGGTGTTACAGTCTTGCTCGGTAACACCACATACCATTCCTTTATGATGTATTGAGGTCAGTGTAATATAAAGATCTTGCTTGTTCTTCAAACGAAGATATCGAATGTAACAAACCTTGTCCGCTTGTGATGCAAGTATAAAAAGATCATATTTTCTATGTCGCTTACGAGAGGGGACAGATGTATCACCAAATTCGTCTTGACGTTGACCCATGACAGGGTCATACTAGTCACAGTAGAACACAATACACCTTAAATCAATCATTCGTAGATAGAGAACTTCTAATATTTCGTGAAACACAGCGTTGTATACAATTTCGCCATATTGAGATGATATACCATAATTACAATTTGTTTGTGAATTTCCTTCGCCATGACTTTTAAAAGCATATCCACGAATGCAGTACATTGGATAAGATTTTGCAGTAAATATAGGACCATTCACCAACTCAACTAACCACGTGGGAAACGTTATCCCCCTAAAAGTACCAATAGTAACCTGCAAAATAATTGAATGCACTGAACTATATATTTATATATAAATGTAGGAAACTATTATTGAAAATTACATAATTATGGTAACAATGACATAAAAGTGCAACCACCTTGCAAATTCGCTCGTTTTAAGTTCGACCAACTCATTCTCTATTGAATTTGAATAATGAACACGTATTTGATCCATGTATATCCTGTTAACTATAAACAAAATAATTAAAAATAAACTATAATAACAAATAATTTTTTTAATTGAATGTACCTTTCATATTCCAAAACGTAATCGTAATTTGTCAAAATATACAGATGCAAGTGATTGTGTTCCTCCTCTGACAGGCGTCGCGTCTTCCCTTTTCCACTTGAACATCCAATTTTTACAAATATTTTGGGCACATACACTGGATAATTTTGTTTTTCTCCTCCATCATCGTGTCGTGCAAGTCGTCTATTTTTTTTGGACTTGCGATGGAAAATAGTTGCTGGCAAAGTTAGATGTTTCTTCATTAATACTTTGTGCGACGATTGAACCTTCAACCCTAGCATGATTTTTTAACTTTTTTCTTTAGGTGGAACATATATCTCTCCAAAGGATACATCCATAGGTGCTGAACAGGTCCTCCAAGCGCTGCTTCTCTAGGGAGGTGAATAGGAAGATGCTCCATAACATCAAAAAATGCAGGTGGAAATATTTTCTCTAGGTTACAAATGAGAGCGAGTAGTTTTCTTCCAAATTTTGGATATCGTCTCCAGTAAGTGATCTTGTACATAAATCTCGGAAAAAGCACCACTCAATGCATAATAAAAAAGTTAATATCATATAATACATAAAATTATGATTAATTATATATAAAATTATGATTAATTATATATAAAATAATGTAAACATACTTGCATTGCTCTGTGGACGTTTTTAGGCAGAAGATCGCTAAAAGCACATGGAAAAAGTCTTTGCATGATAACATGACGATCACGACTTTTCATCCCTGAAAATTTTCCTTAATAGTATCGACACAATTACGAAGATTAGATGCGTATCCTTACTCAAAGAACTCGTCTTTTGCATGCGCATCCAACCGGAATGCAGGAAACAATGATTTTTCATTTGATATTACATGTAATTCCTTCCCAGAACAAATATTCGGCAAATCCAATATAGCTTTCAAATTATCTCTCGTTTTTCCTTGCACATTTAGAACGGTATTCATTATGTTGTCGAAAAAAATCTTTTCAATGTGCATAACATCTAGATTATGGCGCAACAAATGGTCCTTCCACTATGGTAAATCACAAAAAATACTCTTCTTGTGCCAATTATGGTGTTCGCCACAACCATCAATAGGGTAATGTCCATTACCTCCACATAAAGCCGTTCTTTCATGACCAAAATCTCTAAGTTGAGTCATCATATAATTTCCGTCAAGCAGAGGAGGTGGACCATCAATTTGTTTTTCCTTAAACAATGTCGTGCTCAGCGATATGGATGATCTTGTGGTAGAAATCATCAATGACAATCGAACCAACTACTCTTTTGTCCGTGTTTCAGTTGGAACACATCAGTATTATCTTGAGAATATGGGCATGCTAATCTTCCATGCGTAGACCATCTTGATAACATACCATATGCTGAAAAATCATTTATGGTCCACATAAGTACTGCTCGCATCAAAAAGGTCTTGTGGTTGGAAACATCAAATGCTTCGACACCATTTTCCCACAACATTTTTGACTCATGAATTAGTGGTTGCAAGAAAATATCAAACGATCACTTAGGAGGCTCTGGACCGGAGACGAGAATTGTTAGAAATAAAAACTCTCGTTTCATGCACAATGAATGAGGCAAATTATAAGGTGTCACGATAACTGGCCGATCAGTTTAAAATTATCATTTTAACTAGCCGATCATTCAGAATGATACGAATCCATCGACGACGTTGTGCTAGCTCAATTTTCTACATTGTGACAACATTTGAAATTGAACGAGCTACCACAAAGCCTTCAAGTAATCCAATATATCCTAAACTGCGTGATCCCATGCATTATGCTTCATTTATAACCTTTACTCAAGAAGCAATAATGATCAGTTTAGAATGATCAGTTTAGAATGATGACTTTATGCAGCCAATCAACTTGACATGTCGCACGAAATCGTCCATATTTTTTTTTAGAGTAAAGGATGACATGAATCCAACTCCCACGTTAAGCTTGGTCAACATTCTATATTGTGAGAAAATATAAGACCAAAATAGGTACAACAAAGCCTCCAGGTAACTCAATCTATCCCAAATTGCGTGATGCCATGCATTATTCTATTTTTATACACCTTTACTCAATGAGCACCAATAGTCAGTTTAGATCGATCATTTTAACTAACTGATCAACTTGACATGTCCGCACTAAATCGTTTTTAACATTTGATTTAGAGCTAAAAATGACATGAATCCAACGCCCACGCTAATCTAGCTCAATTTTCAATATTCTGACAACATTTTGGATTTAAAGAGCTATGATAAAGCCTTTAAATAATCCAATGTATCCCAAACTGTGCTATGCCATGCATTATTCTTCATTTGTAAACCATTTCTCAATGAACACCAATGATCCGTTTATAATGATTCTTTTAACTAGCTGATCAATTTGACATGTCTGCACTAATTCGTCTTTAACATTTGATTTAGATCTCAAAATGATATGAATCGAACGTCCACGTTAATCTAGCTCAATTTTCAATATTGTGACAAAATAGGTACGAAGAAGCTTCCAATTAATCCAATGTATCCCAAACTTCATGAGGTCATGCGTTATGCTTCATTCATAAGCCTTTACTCAAGGAACACCAATTATCAGTTTAGAATGATCATTTTAACAGGTCGATCAACTTGACATGTCTGCACTAAATCGTACGTAACTTTTTATTTAGAGTTGAGATGAGTAGAATCTAACTCCCACTATAAGCTAGCTCAATATTTTATATTATGACAAAAATTAAGAACGAAATGGCTACAATAAAGCCTCCAATTAATCCAATCTATCCTCAATTGCGTGATGCCATACATTATGCTTCATTTATAAGCCCTTACTCAATGAGAACCAATGATCAGTTTAGAATGATAATTTTAACTAGCTGATCAACTTGACATGTCCGCACCAAATCGTCTTTAACATTTGATTTCGAAACCAAAATGACATGAATCCAATGCCCACGTTAATCTACATCAAATTTAAATATTGTGACAACATTTGACACTGAAAAAGCTACAACAAAGCCTCCAAGTAATCCAATGTATCCCGAACTGCGTGATTATATGCATTATGCTTCATTTGTAAACCATTGCTCAATGAGCACCAGCGATCAGTTTAGAATGATCATTTTAACTAGCTGATAAACTTGACATGTCCGGACTAAATAGTCCGTAACTTTTGACTTAGAGTTCAGAATGACACGAATCCAATGCCCACGTTAAGCTAGCTCAAAATTCTATATTGTGATAAAATTTTAGAAAAAAATAGATATAACAAAGCATCCAAGTAATCCAATCTATCCAAGCTGCGTGATGCCATGCAATATGCTGAATTTGTAAACCTTTGCTCAATACACACCAATGATTAGTTTAGAATGATCATTTTAACTAGCTGATGAACTTTACATGTCCGCACGAAATCATCTTTAGCATTTGATTTATAACTCAAAATGATATCAATCCAACACCCACGTTAATTTTTTGTTCAATTTTCAATAATGTGACAAAAATTAATAACGAAATCTCTAAGACAAAGTCTCCAAGTAATCCAATCTATCCCAAATTGCATAATGCAATGCATTATGCTTCCTTTAATATCCTTTACACAATTAGCACCAATGTCAGTCTAGAATGATCATTTTAACTAGTCGATAAACTTGATATGTCTGCACTAAATCGTCCGTAAATTTTGATTTAGAGTTCAGAATGACATGAATCCAACATCCACGTTAAGCTAGCTTAATATTCTATATTGTGACAAAACTTTAGACCGAAATAGCTAAAAAAGCATCCAAGTAATCTAATCTATCCCAAACTGGGTGATGCGATGCGTTATGTTTCATTTGTAAATCTATCCCAAACTGGGTGATGCCAAGCAACAATGATTAGTTTCGAATGATCAATTTAACTAGCCGATAAACTTGACATGTCCGCACTAAATCGTTCATAACTTTTCATTAAAAGTTCAAAATGACACGAATCCAACACCCACATTAAGCTAGATCAATATTCTATATTATGACAAAAAAAAATAGCGAAATAGCTACGATAAATCCTCCAAGTAATCCAATGTGTCCCAAACTGCGTTATACCATGCATTAGGCTTCATTTATAAGCCTTTTTACTAAAGGAGCACCAATGATCATTTTAACTAACCGATAAACTTAACATGTATGCATTAAATCGTCCTTAACTATTTATTGAGAGTTCAGAATGACACGAATCCAACGGCCACGTTAAACTACCTCAATTTTCTATTGTGTGACAACATTTGACACTGAAAGTGCTACCACAAAGCCTTCAAGTAATCCAATCTATCCTGAAGAGCGTAATGCCATGCATTATGCTTCATTTATAAGCCTTTACTCGAGGAGCACTAATGATCAGTTTAGAGTGATCACTTTACTTGGCCGATCAACTTGACATGTCCGCATTAAACTGTCCGTAACTTTTAATTTAGAGTTAAGAATGACACGAATTTGAGGCCCACACTAACCTAGCTCAACATTTTATATGATGAAAAAAAATTAAGACCAAAATAGATAAAACAAATCCTCTAAATAATCTAATCTATCCCAAATTGCGTGATGCCATGCATTATAATTCATTTATTAGCCTTCACTCAATGATCACCAATGATCAGTGTAGATTGATCATTTTAACTAGGTGATCAACCTGACATGTCCGCACTAAATCGGCTTAATCATTGTATTTAGAGCTCAAAATGACATGAATCCAATGCCCATGATAATTTAGCTCAATTTTCCATATTGTGACAACATTTCATACTGAAAGAGCTAGACAAAGCCTCAAGTAATGCAATCTATCCCAAACCACGTGATGTCATGCATTATGTTTCATTTATAAGCCTTTACTGAAGAGGCACCAGTGATCAGTTTAGAATGATTACTTTAACTGGCCGATCATGTTGACATGTTCGCACTAAATCATCCGAAAACTTTGATTTATAGTTCAAAATGAAACGAACCACACCTACGTTAAGCAAGCTCAATATTTTGTATTGTAAAAAAATTTAAGACGGAGATAGCTACGACAAAGCCTCCAACTAATCTAATCTATCCAAAATTGTGTGATGCCATGAATGAACGAGCACCAATGATCCGTTTAAAATGATCATTTTAATAGCTGATCAACTTGACATGTCCGAACTATATCGTCTTTAACTTTTGATTTAGAGCTCAAAACGACACTAATCCACCGCCCATGTTAACCTAACTCAATTTTCCTTATTGTAACAATATTTGAGACTTAAAGAGCTACGACAAAGCCTCCAAGTAATCCAATGTATCCCAAACTACGTGATACAATGCATTACGCTTCATTTATAAGTCATTACTCAATGACCACCAATGATCAATTTAGGATGATCATTTTAACTAGCCGATGAACTTGACATGTACACATTAGATCGTTTGTAACTTTTGATTTACAGTTCAGAATGACACGAATCCAACACCTACTTTAAGGTAGGTCAACTTTCCATATTGTGACAACATTTGACAGTGAAAGAGTTACAATAAAGCCTTCAAGTAATCCAATGAATCCAAAACTGTGTGATGCCATGCATTGTGCTTCATTTATAAGCCTTTACTCAAGGAGCACGAATGATTAGTTTAGAATGATCATTTTAACTGGTCGATCAACTTGACATGTCCACCCTAAATTGTCCGTTACTTTTGATCTACAGTTCCGAATGACACGAATCCAATCTCCACGTTTAGCTAGCTCAATTTTCTATATTGTGACAACACTTGAGACAAAAACAGCTACCACAAAGCCTTCAAGTAATCCAATCTATCCTAAACTATGTGATGTCATCCATCATGCTTTATTTTTAAGCCTTTAATCACGTAGAACTAATGATCAGTTTAGAATGATCATTTTAACTGGCCAATTAACTTGACATGTCCACACTAAATCATCCATAATGTTTGATTTAGAGTTCAAAATGTCATGAATCCAACGCCAATGATGAGCTAGCTAAATATTCCATATTATGACAAATTTTTAGACCGAAATAGTTACGACAAAGCCTCCAAGTAATCCAATCTATCCAAAATTGTGTGATGCCAAGAATTATTCCTCATTTATACTCCTTTACTCAATGAACACCAATATTCAGTTTATAATGATCATTTAAATAATTGATCAACTTGACATGTCCGCACTAAATCGTCTTTACCTTTTGATTTTGATCTCAAAATGACACTAATCCACCGCCCACGTTAAACTAGCTAAATTTTCCATATTGTGACAATATTTAAGACTGAAAGAGCAACGACAAAGCCTCCAAGTAATCCAATGTATCCCAAACTGCGTGATGCCATGTGTTACGCTTCATTTGTAAACCTTTACTGAAGAGGCACCAATGATCTGTTTAGATTGATCACTATAACTGGCCGATCAAGTTGACATGTCCTCACTAAATTGTCTGTAACTTTTTATTTTAAGTTTTAAATGAAATGAATCCAACGCCCACATTAAGTTAGCTCAATATTTTGTACTGTGAAAAAATTTTAAAACCAAAACAGTTACGACAAAGTCTCTAAGTAATCCAATCTATCCAAAATTGCCTGAAGGCACACATTATGCTTCATATATTCCCTTTAACTCAAAGAGAATCGACGATCAGTTTAGAATGATCATTTTAACTAGCTGATCAACTTGGCATGTCTGTCGTGAATCGTCTTTAACTTTTGAATTAAAGGTCAAAGTGATACGAATCGAATGCTCACGTTTATAAGCTAGCTCAATTTTCTATATTGTGACAAAATTTAAGACTTAAAGAGCTACGAAAAATCCTCCTAGTAATCCAATATATCCGAAACTACGTGATGCAATGCATTACCTTTCATTTATAAGTCTTTACTCAATGACCACTACTGATCAGTTTAGAATGATCATTTTAACTGGATGATCAAGTTGTCATGTCCGCACAAAATCGTTCATAACTTTTGATTTAGAGTTTAGAGTTACACAAATCCAATGCCCAAGTGAGGCTAGCTCAAATGACTATAATGTGACAAAAATGAAGAACGAAATAGCAATGACAAAGCCTTCAAGTAATCGAATCTATCCTAAGCTTCGTGATGCCATGCATTGTGCTTCATTTATATGCCTTTGCTCAATGAGCACCAATGATCAGTTTAGAATGATCATTTTAACTACCTGATCAACTTGAAATATCCACACTAAATTGTCTTTAAATTTTGATTTAGAGATCAAAATGACATGAATCCAACACCCACGTTAAGCAAGATCAATTTTCCATATTGTGACAACATTTCAGAATGAAAGAGCTAGACAAAGTGATGGGGGCATCAGATCGTATGGCCGCCTAGGAGACCAGATTGGCCGACCAGAGAGCTTGCCTGAGATAGCCGGGCCATTTGGCGCACCTGCCAGCCCAAGCGGTACCGCCGAGCCTACGACCAGCCAGGCCGGACCGATCAACCTTTCTGGCGGAGAGGCCTGAACCTCCGGCCCAACTGGCGGCAACGTGGATGACACTGCCAGCCCAACTGGCGGCAATGTGGATGACACCGCCGGCCCAATTGGTGATGCCGCCAGCTCCGATGACAATACGGCCAGTACCTCGCACAGTCCAGCCAGTACAACCTATCCATCCGATTGCACCACAATTTCAACATCTACACAAAGAGCATTGGGCCAAGAGTGCAAGGAAGAGCCCAAAGGCTTCTCAACAATACAAAGGACTTCAGAGACTTGGGCTTTAGTGGCAAGAGAGGTCAGGACCCAAAGTTTCATAACCCTACTCCAAGTCGAAGACTAGGAGCTAGGCGCGTGCATGCCACAAGGTCGGCAACCTTCCATTTCTTGGCCGATAGGTAAGAATGGTAAGTTTTCAAATTATATACTTGCCTTTTTCTGTATTGCAGGGTAGGATTTAGAATGTTTACATTTTGAGTCAAAGACAATTTAGGTAGAAGTCTTTTTCGGTTATTCCCTTTTGTAATTTTTCCTTTTGTGCACTTGTGTAAGTTTTCCATTTTTCTTTATTGAGTCGACCCTAGAAGGTCAAGCTGCCGAGCATATTAATAAGGCTCCTTCAGCATTGTAGTTCGACAACCTTGTTCTGATATTAATAAAGATCAAATTTTCTTTCTACAAGTTTTTCTCTCAAGAGACTTGTGCGCTTAGAACCTAGTCGAGACCGTCCCTCCTAGCTTCTAAGTCTGTGATTTATCACGAGGTTCATCACCCCTCGTGTGGTTCACTTCACCCTTCCATCCATTACCAAACAAAAATCCCCCATCCAGAAGCGTAAGGTCGAGTTTCTCACCTAATCTTCTCCAAACAGCCCACGCGCATACAGCCTTGATTCGAGACTTGTATCATTTTGGTATCAAAGCGTAAAGCTCCTAAAACCAGGTTGTTTCTATCCTTTACTCAGTCTTGTTTCCAGTTCTTGCGTTAGTTAAATTTCATTCAAAGAAAATAAAAAAAATAACATATAAGTTCAATCCGAGTGCATCTAGCTCCTACGTGCATCACTAGGGTTTAGATTCACTCTTGCATTGCAATTTTCGTCTTTCCTTTTTGTTAAAAGCATATTTCCATTCCTCATTAAGTTAAATTAAAAAGCAAAAAACAAAAAAGAAAAATAACAAAAGAAAATCGACCAAAAAAACAACTAGCATTTTTTCGCATTAACTACTAGCAAGTTTCCTTTTTACTTTTTCCAATTTTTTTCAAGTTTTTCCTTTTTATCTAGTTGCAACTTTTCCTATAAAAGAAAATCCTCCTAATCGAATTTTAGTAGCAGAATAACTTGTTTCTTTCCTTAGCACACAATGGCAGAAGGAAACCAGGATGCAACCGAGGCCATGATGGCCATGTTCACCACCCTCCAAACACAACTCGCATCAATCAGCGAGAGGTTGGAGCACGTGGAGAGGCCGGTGAGATTCCACGCCATAAGGCACGTGAGGGCTGAGCAAGGCCATGCTGAGGGTCCTGAATACCCTACGACATGGCTCGAACAAGAGGAGCCCCAGCCGATTGGAGATGAAGATGCATAGTGATGAGGACATCAGGTCGTATGTCCAGCCAGGAGACCAGACTGGCCGACCAGGAAGCTTGCCCGAGACAGCCGGGCCACCTGGCACGTCTGCCGGCCCAAGCAGTACCGCCGGACCCTCGACCTATAGGACCAGACCGATCAGCATTGCCGGCGGAGAGGCCCAAGCTTCTGGCACACTTGGTGGCGACGTGGATGACACCGTCGGTCCCCTTGGTGATGCCGCCAACTCCGGGATCAACTTGGCCGGTCCTGATGGCATTCCGGCTAGTACCTCGCACATTCCAGCCAATACAGCTGATCCTGCCGAGTACACGAGCATTTCAACTTCTACACAAGGAAACTCGGACCAGATAAGCTACCAGCTTCAGGACATGCATCTAGAGGAAGTCTCCACACCAGTAGTGCCACCAGGAGCAATGACAAGGAGCAGATCAAGAGCACTCTTCCACAAGTTCAGCTTATGGGTCGACAAGCTCCTAGAGGAAGATTGACTAAGGTCAATGGGCCAGAAGTGCAAAGAAGAGTCCAAAGGCTTCTAAACAATGCAAGGGACTTCAGAGACATGGGCTTTAGTGGCAAGAGAGGTCAGGGCCCAAAGATTCCTAACCCTACTCCAAGTCGAAGACTAGGAGCAAGGCGCGTGCATGCCACAAGGATGGCCACCTTCCATTTCTTGGCCGTGAGGTAAGTAAGGTAAGTTTCAATTCGAATATATGCCTCTTTCTGTTTTGCAGGGTAGGATCTAGATTGTTTACATTTTTGAGTCAAGAACATTTTAGGAATAGGTCCTTTTTCGGTTATGCACTTTTGTATCTTTTTCATTTGTGCACTTTTGTAAACTTTCCTTTTCTTTATTTGAGTCGACCGTAGAAGGTCAAGCTGTCGAGCATATTAATAAGGCTCCTTCCGGCATTGTAGTTCGACAACCTTTTTGATATTAATAAAGTGCGAATTTTCTCTTTACAAGTTTTTCTTTCAAAGGAGCTTGTGCGCTTAGAACCTAGTTGAGACCAGCCCTCCTTGCTCTAAGTTTGTGATTTATCACAAGGTTCATCACCCCTCGTGTGGTTCACTTCACCCTTCCATCGTATACCAACCCAAAACCCCCTATCCTAGAAGTCTAAGGTCGAGTTTCTCACCTAACCTTCTCCAAACAGCCCACGCGCATATAAGCCTTTAATCGAGGCTTGTATCACATAGCCTCACAGTTATCACCCTAGGCCGAGAGGACCTCCACGGCAACCAGAAGCAGAAGGCGATGGCTTCGAGCCCTATGGTCATCACCAGAGACCCAGAATGCCCCGTAGACATCATGAGGATTGAGATGATTATGCCTACAACTGGGTAAACAATCATGATGTGAAATTGACACCTCCTAGTTTTGCAGGAAAAGTAGACCCAGAGGCCTATCGAGATTGGGAGAGGAGGATGGACCACATCTTCGATCATTACAACCAACCAGGCCTAGGAGAGTCTCCACGGCAGTAGCACAACTCACGGATAATGCCCTCATCTGGTGGAATCATGAGGCGTCTAACCGAAGGAGGAGAAGGTTGAGACCCGTAGATTCTTGGGTCGACATCAAAGACCTCATGAGGCAAAGGTTTGTTCCACCCTACTTCCATAGGGATTTGCAACGACGTTTTCGTACTCTTAAGCAGGGCACCAGATCAGTAGAGGAGTACTACGAAGAGTTTGAGAGGCTAAGGAACAGGCTGGAGCTCAATGTTGATGAAGAGGCGTTGATGGCGCAATTCTTGGATGGACAGCAAGAGAGAATCAGCCGCAAGGTGGAGAGGCAAATCTACAATGACTTTAAAGACTTGTTCCACCTATCTTTCCAGGCTGAGCAGCACATCAGGCGTAAGAGCCAAGACATCTGCAGCAAGCTTAGACGCCTTGGGCACCAAGCAATAGCCCCAAGCCCGTAGACAAAGGCAAGAGCATAGAGATCAAATCACGGTTCAAGAGCAAGCCTCCTGAGCAAACTCGTGACCAGAGAGAGCCTAGTAAGTCTTCCAACCCTCAAATATCACGTGACATCACTTGTTTTAAGTGTAGGGGTCGCAGAGACATCTCAAGGGAGTGCCCAAACAGCCGGGTCATGCTGGTTACGGAAACTGGAGAGTATGAATCCCAAGATGAGGAGGACTATGAGCCAGAAGGGGAATACAGTGACATTGAGCACCCTGATGTGGGGGAAGTGCTGGTCACTAGATGCATTCTCAGTGCAATGGTAGATCCCTCAGAGACCATTCAACGGGAGAACAACTTCCACAGGCGGTGCACCATCAAGGGAAAGGTATGTAACGTCATCATAGATGGTGGTTCTTGCACTAACGTTGCTAGTGCATATATCGTGGATAAGCTAGGTCTAGAGAAGACAAGGCACCCTCGACCATATGGACTGAGATGGCTTGATGACAAGGTGGAGCTCAAGATCCATGAGCAAGTAACCGTGCCATTCAGTGTGGACAGATAGCAAGACCAGGTAGTTTGCGATGTAGTACCAATGCAAGCTGGCCATCTTCTGCTAGGAAGGCCATGGCAGTTTGACAAGGAGACAAGGCATGATGGCCGAACCAATCTCTACACTTTTGTGCACGACAAGAGAAAGGTCAGCCTAGCTCCTCTCACACCTGCCCAGGTACATGATCTACAACAGCAAATGAGTAAGGAAAAGAAACTCATTAAGTCAAATTTTCTTATTCAACCAAGTCATGTCCGGAGAGCTTTACCCTCGAAGGATTTAATGTTGCTGATGGTTTTTAAGGAGATTCTGAGTGTAGAAAAGGAACAGGTAGAGCTACCTCCTGAAGTAGCAGCTCTCCTCAACAAATTCCAGGACGTATTCCCTGAGGAGCTACCAGCAGGCTTGCCTCCCCTACGCGGCATAGAGCACCAGATCGATCTCGGGCCCGGAGCAGCCTTACCTAATTGACCAGCCTACCGGATGAGCCCAGAGGAGTCCATGGAGCTTGAGAAGCAACTCAAGGAGCTCCTGGAGAAAGGCTATGTTTGAGAGAGCCTCAGTCCATGTGCCGTACTAGTGCTGCTAGTACCCAAGAAGGATGGAAATTGGTGAATGTGTGTGGACTGCAGAGCAATCAACAACATCACAGTCAAGTACCGGCATCCCATACCATGGCTGGAAGACACGCTAGATGAGCTGAGTGGAGTCACAGTCTTCTCCAAGATAGACCACAAGAGTGGATACCACCAGGTTGGAATGAAGGAAGGTGATCAGTGGAAGAATGCTTTCAAGACAAAGCATGGGCTCTACGAGTGGACAGTCATGCCATTCGGCTTGACTAATGCCCCAAGCACGTTCATGCGCCTTATGAACCATGTTCTTAGGGCGTACATCAGTAAGTTCGTTGTTGTTTACTTCGATGATATTTTGGTTTATTGTAAGTGCATACGGGAACATCTCACACATCTTGAGTTGGTACTTAAAACCCTTCGACAAGAAGAGCTTTATGCCAATCTCAAGAAGTGCATCTTTTGTACTGATAAACTTGTCTTCTTAGGTTTTGTTGTAAGTACACAGGACTTACTGGTTGATGAAGAGAAGATTCGAGCCATACAAGAGTGGCCAACACCGAGCAACATCAGCCAAGTGAGGAGCTTCCATGGTCTGGCCAGATTCTACAGAAGATTCGTGCCCAACTACAGCAGTATTGCCTCACCGTTGATGGCAGTAGTGAAGAAGAACGTGGGATTCAGCTGGGGAGAATCTCAGGAGAAGGCATTCCAGGCCTTGAAGGACAGCCCTACGCATGCACCAGTGCTAGTCCTTCCCGACTTCAACAAGACGTTTGAAGTGGAGTGTGATGCCTCTGGAATAGGCATAGGAGCAGTGCTAACCCATGGAGGAAGGCCAGTGGCATACTTCAGTGAGAAGCTAGGTGGTGCCTCACTGAACTTCCCCACCTACGACAAGGAGCTCTATGCCCTAGTCCGAGCCTTGGAGACTTGGCAACATTGCTTGTTGTCCAAGGAGTTTGTGATCCACACTGATCACGAGACTCTCAAACACCTCAGAGGGCAAACCAATCTCAAGAGGAGACATGCCAGGTGGATGGAGTTCATAGAGACCTTCCCGTACGTCATCAAGTACAAGAAGGGCAAGGATAATGTTGTAGCCGATGCACTATCAAGGAGGTTTGCCTTGATATCCACCATGGAAGCAAAGGTCTTAGGATTAGAGCAAATCAAGGACCTATATAAGTATGATCCTGACTTTGCTGAGAGCTACAAGGAGTGTGGCACAGGGAGTCATGGCAAGTTCTACATCCATAATGGGTTCTTGTTCCGAGAAAGAAGGCTGTGCATACCACAACGATCTCTACGGGAGTTTATCATCCGAGAAGCTAATGGAGGAGGTCTTATGGGCCACTTTGGTGTCGACAAGACACTAGCAGTGGTCAAAGAGCACTTCTACTGGCCACACATCAATAGGTCAGTAGAAGCCCATTGTGCAAGGTGCATCACTTTCAAAAAGGCGAAGTCCCAAGTGCACCCTCACGGGTTGTATCTCCCTCTGCCCATACCTACACATCCATGTGTGGACATTTCCTTGGACTTCCTTCTACGTCTGCCCAAGATCAACCACAAAGATGCTATCTTTGTAGTGGTGGACATATTCTCCAAGATGGCACATTTCATCCCATGTGGCAGTGTCAATGATGCCACGCAAACAGCTGAGCTGTTCTTCAGGGAGATAGTACGGCTTCACGGAGTGCCAAGGACCCTCTGGAGGAAGCTAGGCACGAAGCTGCTCTTCTCTACCACCAGCCATCCTCAAACCGATGGCCAAAATGAAGTAGTCAACCAGACATTGTAGACTCTTCCCAGGACTACACTAGGGAAGAACCTCACGACTTGGGTGGAGTGCCTGCCATTCATAGAGTTCGCATACAACCGAGCCGTGCACTCAGCAACCAAGAAGATCCCTTTTGAAGTAGTCTACGGCTTCAACCGCCTAAAACCTTTGAAGCAAATGCCACTACCACCAGCAGAGATGACCAACCTCAACGGAGCATCCAAGGCGGAGTTCATAAAGAAGATACACCAGAAGGTAGCAGAAAACTTGGAGAAGAGGACCGGGCAGTACGTGACTCATGCCAACAATGGAAGAAAGGAGATGATTTTTCAACCAGGCGATTGGGTGTGGCTACACCTATGGCAGGAGAGGTTCCCCAACCTAAGGAGTTCCAAGCTGGCCCCAAGAGGAGATGACCAGTCAGAGTGCTGGAGAGAATCAAAAACAACGCCTACCGGATCGAGCTTCCAGGAGAGTTTAATGTGTCTAACACATTCAGCGTAACTGATTTAGCTCCTCTCCATGCAGATGAACCAGTTTTGTGGTCAAAACCTACTGAATGGGGAGGGGATGATGGGTGCATCAGATCGTATGGCCGGCCAGGAGATCAGATTGGCCGACCAGAGAGCTTGCCCGAGACAGCCGGGCCATTTGGCGCGCCTGCCAGCCCAAGCGGTACCGCCGGGCCTACGTCCAGTCGGGCCGGACCGATCAACCTTTCCGGCGGAGAGGCCCAAACCTCTGGCCCAACTGGCGGCGACGTGGATGACACCGCTGGCCCAATTGGTGATGCCGTTGGCTCCGGGATCAACCTGGCCGGCTCCGATGACAATACGGCCAGTACCTCGCACAGTCCAGCCGGTACACCCCGATCCAGCCGATCGCACCACCATTTCAACATCTAAACAAAGAGACTTGGACCAGATCAGCTACCAACTTCAAGATATGCATCTAGATGAAGTTTCTACACCAGTGGTGCCACCAGGAACAATGACTAGGAGCAGATCAAGGGCGCTCTTCCACAAGTGCAGTTTGTGGGTGATCGACAAAGAGCATTGGGGCAAGAGTGCAAGGAAGAGTCCAAAGGTTTCTGAACAATACAAAGGACTTCAGAGACTTGGGCTTTAGTGGCAAGAGAGGTCAGGGCCCAAAGATTCATAACCCTACTCCAAGTCGAAGACTAGGAGCTAGGCGCATGCATGCCACAAGGTCGGCCACCTTCCATTTCTTGGCCGATAGGTAGGAATGGTAAGTTTTCAAATTATATACTTGCCTTTTTCTGTATTGCAAGGTAGGATTTAGAATGTTTACATTTTGAGTCAAAGACAATTTAGGTAGAAGTCCTTTTCGGTTATTCCCTTTTGTAATTTTTCCTTTTGTGCACTTTTGTAAGTATTCCATTTTTCTTTATTGAGTCGACCCTGGAAGGTTAAGTTGCCAATCATATTAATAAAGCTCCTTCAGCATTGTAGTTCAACAACCTTTTTCTGATATTAATAATGATCGAATTTTCTTTATACAAGTTTTTCTCTCAAGAGACTTGTGCGATTAGAACCTAGTCGAGACCAGCCCTCCTAGCTTCTAATTTTTGTTTTATCACAAGGTTCATCACCCCTCGTGTGGTTCACTTCACCCTTCCATCCATTACCAAACTGAAATCCCCCATCCAGAAGCCTAAGGTCGAGTTTCTAACCTAATCTTCTCCAAGCAGCCCACGTGCGTACAGCCTTAGTTCGAGGCTTGTATCACAAAGCCTCAAAGTAATGCAATCTATCCCAAATTGTGTAATGACATGCATTATACTTCATTTATAAGCCTTTACTGAAGGGGCACCAATGATCAGTTCAGAATGATCACTTTAATTTGCCGATCAAGTTGACATGTCCGCACTAAAACATCCAAAACATTTGATTTATAGTTCAGAATGAAATGAACCCAACCCCACACGTTAAGCTAGCTCGATATTTTTTATTGTGACAAAATTTAAAACCGAGATAGCTACGAAAAAGCCTCCAACTAATCTAATCTATCCAAAATTGTGTGATGCCATGAATCAATGAGCACCATGATCAGTTTAAAATGATCATTTAAATAGCTGATTCAACTTGACATGTCCTCAGTAAATCGTCTTTTACTTTTGATTTAGAGCTCAAAATAGCAGTAATCCACCACCCACGTTAAGCTACCAAAATTTTCCATATGCTGACAAGATTTGAGACTGAAAAAGCTACGACAAGGTCTCCAAATAATCTAATGTATCCCAAACATTGTGATGCCATGCGTTACGCTTCATTTGTAAACCTTTACTGAACGGGTACCAATGATCAATTTGGAATGATCACTATAACTGGCCGTTCAAGTTGCATATCCACACCAAATCGTCTGTAACTTTTGATTTTGAGTTCGGAATGAAAGTAATCTAACGTCCACGTTAAGCTAGCTCAATATTTTGTACTCTGAAAAAATTTAAGAGCGAAACAGCTACGACAAAGCCTCCAAGTAATCCAATCTATCCCAAATTGCATGATTCCACACATTATTCTTCATATATACGGGTTAACTCAATGAGCATCAATGATCAGTTTAGAGTGATCATTTTAACTAGCTGATCAACTTGCCATGTCTGTAGTAAATCGTCTTAAACTTTTGAATTAGAGGTCAAAATAACATGAATCCAGCGCTCACGTTAAGCTAGCTCAATTTTCTTTATTGTGACAAAATTTAAAACTTAAAGAGCTACGACAAAGTCTACAAGTAATCCAATGAATCCCAAACTACGTGATGCAATGCATTACGCTTTATTTATCAGTCTTTACTCGTTGACCACCAATGAACAAATTAGAATAATCATTTTAACTGGCCGATCAAGTTGTCATGTCCGCACAAAATCATCCGTAACTTTTGATTTAGAGTTTAGAGTGACATGAATCAATTGCCCAATTAAGTAAGGCTAGCTCAAATTTCTATATTGTGACAAAAATTAGGAACGAAATAGCAACGACAAAGCCACCAAGTAATCGAATCTATCCCAACCTTTGTGATGCCATGCATTGTGCTTCATTTATATGCCTTTTCTCAATGAGCACCAATGATCATTTTAGAATGATCATTTTAACTATCTGATCAACTGGACATCTCCTCACTTAATCGTCTTTAAATTTTGATTTACAGCTCAAAATGACATGAATCCAACACCCATGTTAAGCTAACTCAATTTTCCATATTTTGACAACATTTTAGATGAAAGAGCTAGACAAATCCTCAATGTAATGCAATCTATCCCAAACTGCGTGATACCATGCATTATCCTTCATTTATAAGCCTTTACTGAAGGGGCACCAATGATCAGTTTAGAATGATCACTTTAATAGGCCGATAAAGTTGACATGTCCGCACTAAATCGTCCGTAACTTTTGATTTATAGTTCAGAATGAAACGAACCAAACTCCCACGTTAAGCTAGCTCAATATTTTGTATTGTGGCAAAATTTAAGATTGAGATAGCTACGACAAAGCCTCTAACTAATCTAATCTATCCAAAATTGTGTAATGCCATGCATCAATGAGCACCAATGATCAGTTTAGAATGACCATTTAAATACCTGATCAACTTGACATGTCCGCACTAAATCGTCTTTAACTTTTGATTTAGAGCTCAAAATGACACTAATCCACCGCCCACGTTAAGCTAGCTCAATTTTCCATATTGTGACAACATTTGAGACTTAAAGAGCTACGAAAAAGCCTCCAAGTAACCCAATGAATCCCAAACTACGTGATGCAATGCATTATGCTTCATTTATAAGTCTTTACTCAATGACCACCGATGATCATTTTAGAATGATCATTTTTACTGGCCGATGGACTTGACATATACGTACTAAATTGTCTCTAACTTTTGATTTAGAGTTGAGAATGACACGAATCCAACACCCACTTTAAGGTAGATCAACTTTCTATATTGTGACAAGATTTGAGAGTGAAAGAGTTACCACAAAGCCTTCATGTAATCCATTGAATCCAGAACTGCGTGATGCCATGCATTGTGCTTTGTTTATAAACCTTTACTCATAGAGCACCAATGATCAGCTTAGAATGATCATTTTAACTTGTCGATCAACTTGATATGCCCACACTAAATTGTCCGTAACTTTTGATCTACAGTTCATAATGACACGAATCCAATTTCCACGTTTAGCTAGCTCAATTTTCTATATTGTGACAACACTTGAGACAAAAACAGCTACCACAAAGCCTTCAAGAAATCCAATCTATCCTGAACTACGTGATGTCATGCATCATGCTTCATTTTTAAGCCTTTAATCATGTAGCACTAATGATAAGTTTAGAATGATCACTTTAATTGGCCAATCAACTTGACATGTCTACACTAAATAATCCATAATTTTTTATTTTAATTTCAGAATGTCATGAATCCAACGCCAATGATGAGCTAGCTTAATATTCAATATTATGACAAAATTTTAGACCGAAATAACTACGACAAAGCCTCCAAATAATCCAATCTATCCCATATTGTGTGATGCAATATGCCTTTACTCAATGAACACCAATGATCAGTTTAGAATGATCATTTGAATAACTGATCAACTTGACATGTCCGCACTAAATGACACTAATCCACCGTCCACGTTAAACTAGCTAAATTTTCCATATTGTGACAATATTTGAGACTGAAAGAGCAACGACAAAGCCTCCAAGTAATACAATGTATCCCAAACTACTCAAGGAGCACCAATGATCAGTTTAGAATAATCATTTTAACTAGCTGATCAACTTGACACGTCCACACTAAATCATCTTTAACTTTTGATTTAGAGCTCAAAATCACATGAGTCCAACTCCCACGTTAAGCTTGCTCAGTTTTCCATGTTGTGACAACGTTTGAGATTGAAAGAGTTTGGAAAAGGCCTCCAAGGAATCCAATGTATCTTAAACTGCGTCATGCCATGCATTATGCTTCATTTATAAACCTTTACTTAAGGAGCACCGATAGCCAATTTAGAATGACCATTTTAACTGTCCAATCAACTTGACATGTCCTTACTAAATCGTTCGTAACTTTTAATTTAGAGTTCAGAATGACAGGAATCCAATGCCCACGTTAAGGAGCTCAATTTTCCATATTGTGACAATAATTGAGAGTGAAAGAACTACAAAAAAACCTCCAAGTAATCCAATATACCCCACACTGCGTGATGCCATGCATTATGAATCATTTATAAGCCTTTACTTAATGAGCACCAATAATAAGTTTAGAATGCTCATTTTAACTAGCTGATCAACTTGACATTTCCGCACTAAATATTCTTTAACTTTTGATTTAGAGCTCTAAATGACATGAATCCAACGTCCACGTTAACCTTGCTCAATATCCCATATTGTGGCAGCATTTTATACTAAAAGAGCTACGAAAAAATGTTCAAGTAATTCAATGTATCTCAAACAGCGTGATGGCATCCATTATGCTTCATTTATTAGCTTTTACTTAAGAAACAACAATGATCAGTTAAGAATGATCAGTTTAGAATGATCAGTTTTGAATGATCGTTTTAACTGACCGATCAATTTGACCTGTCCACAGTACACCGTTGGTAACTTTTGATTTAGAGTTTGGAATGACACGAATCCGGCGCCCACGTTAAACTAGCTCAATTTTCCATATTGTGACAATATTTGAGACTGAAAGAGCTACGAAAAAGCCTCCAAGTAATCCAATGTATCCCAAACTGCGTGATGCCATGCATTATGATTCATTTATAAGCCTTTACTCAAGAAGCACCGATGATCATTTTAACTTGCCGATCAACTTGACATGTCAGTACTAAATCGTCTCTAAATTTTGATTTAGAGTTCAAAATGACACGAGTCCAACGCCCACGTTAAGCAATCTCAATTTTCTATATAGTGACAACATTTCATACTTAAAGAGAAACAACAAAGCCTCCAAGTAATCCATGTATCCCAAATTTCCTGATGCAATGCATTATGCTTCATTAAAACGCCTTTACTCAATGAGCACCAAAGATCTATTTAGAATGATCATTCTAGCAGGCCGATAAACTTAACATGTCCTCACTAAATCATCCTTAACTTTTGATTTAGAGTTTGAAATGACACGAATCCAATTCCCACGTTAAGCTGGCTCAATTTTCTACATTGTTACAAAATTTTAGACCGAAATAGATACGACAAAGACTCCAAGTAATCCAAAATATTCCAAACTGCGTGATGCCATGCATTATGCTTCTTGTATAAGACTTTACTCAAGGAGTTCCAATGATAAGTTTAGAATGTTTATTTTAACTAGCTGATGGATTTGAGATGTCCGCACTAAATCGTCTTTAAATTTTGATGTAGAGCTCAAAATGATATGAGTACAACGCCCCCATTAAGCTGGCTAAATTTTCCATATTGTGACAACATTTAACACTGAGAGAGTTACGAAAAAGCCTCATAATAATCCTATGTATCACAAACTACGTGATGCCATACATTATGCGTCATTTATACGCATTTACTTAAAGAGCACCAATGATCAGTTTAGAATGATCATTTTAACTGGCTAATCAACTTAACATGTCTGCACTAAATTGTCTTTAGCTTTTGATTTAGAGATCAGAATGACACGAATCCAACACCCACATTAAACGAGCTCAATTTTCTATATTATGACAACATTGGAGACTGAAAAAGGTATGACAAAGCCTCCAAGTAATCCAATGTATCCCAAACTGCGTGATGCCATGCATTATGTGTCATTATAAGCCTTTTCTAGAAGATCACCAATGATCAGTTTAAAAGGGTAATTTTTACTTACGGATCAACTTGACATGTCTACACTAAATCGTCTGTAACTTTTGATTTATAGCTCAGAAGGACATGAATCCAACGCCCACGTTAAGCTAGCTCAAAGTACTATATTATCCTAAACTGCGTGATGCCATGCATTATGCTTTATTTATAAGCCTTTACTCAAGGAGCACCGATGATCAATTTAGAATCGTCATTTTAACTGGCCGATCAACTTGACAAGTCCGCAATAAATTGTCCGTAAATTTTGATTAGATTTCAGAATGAGACAAATACAATGCCCACGTTAAGCTAGATAAATTCTCTATATTGTGAAAACGTTTGAGACTAAAAGAGCCATGAGAAAGCCTCCAAGTAATCCAATGTATATCAAACTGCCTTATACCATGCATTATGCTTCATTTATAAGCCTTTATTCAATGAACACCGATGATCAGTTTAGAATGATCATTTCACTGGCCGATTAACTTGACATTTTGGCACTAAATTGTCGATAATTTTTGATTTAGAGTTCAGAATGACACGAATCCAACGCCAACGTTAAGATAGCTTAATTTTCTATATTGCGACAATATTTGAGACTGAAAGAGCGATGAGAAAGCCTCCAAGTAATCCAATGTATACCAAACTTGGTGATGCCATGCATTATGCTTCTTTATTAGCCTTTACTCAAGGAGCACCAATGATCAGTTTACAATGATCATTTTAACTAGCTGATCAACTTGACATTTCCTTACTAAATCGTCTTTAACGTTTGATTTATAGTTCAAAATGACATGAGTCCAACCCCGGCATTAAGCTAGCTCAATTTTCCATATTGTTACAATATTTGAAACTGAAATCGCTACGACAAAGCGTTCGTGTAATCCAATCTATCCTAAACTGCGTGATGCAATGCATTATGCTTCATTTACAAGCCTTTACTTAAGGAGCACCACTGATCAGTTTAAAATGATCATTTTAACTAGCCGATCAACTTGACATGTCCGCACTAAATCGCCCGTACATTTTGATTTATGGTTCTAAATGACACAAATCCAACACCCACGTTAAGCTAGCTCAAATTTCTATATCGTGACAAAATTTAAGACCGAAATAGCTATGACAAGGCCTCTAAGTAATCCAAACTATTCCAAACTGTGTGATGCCATGCATTATGCTTCTTTTATAAGCCTTTACTCAAGGAGAACATATGATAAGTTAGAATGATCATTTTAACTAGCTGATGAACTTGACCGGTCCACACTAAATCGTCTTTATCTTTTGATTTAAAGCTTAAAATGATACCAGTCTAATCCCCACGTTAACCTAGCTCAATTTTCCATAACATATTCGACTAAAAGAGTGACGAAACTGTGTGATGCCATGCATTATGCGTCATTTATATGCCTTTACATAAGGAGCACCAATGATCAGTTTAGAATTAACATTTTAACTGACCGACCAATTTGACATGTCCGGACTAGTTCGTTCGTAACTTTTGATTTACATTTCAGAATGACACGAATCCAACACCCACGTTAAGCTACCTCAATTTTCTATATTGTGACAGCATTTGATACTGAAAGAGCTACGACAAAGCCCCGCAGTAATCACATATATCCCAAACTGTGTGATGCCATGCTTTATTTATAAGTCTTTACTCAAGGAGCACCAATGATCAGTTTATAATGATCATTTTAACTGGCCAATCAACTTGACATGTCTGCACTAAATCATCCGTAAATTTTGATTTAGAGTTCACAATGACACAAATCCAATGCCCACATTAAGCTAGATCAATTTCTCTATTGTGACAACATTTTAGACTAAAAGAGCTATGACAAAGCCTCCAAGTATCCAATGTATCCCAAACTGCGTGATGTCATGCATTATGCCTCATTTATAAGCCTTTACCCAAGGAGCCCCAATGATCAGTTTATAATGATCATTTAACTGGCCGATCAACTTGACATTTACGCACTAAATTATCCGTGATTTTTTATTTAAATTTCAGAATGACACGAATCCAATGCAAACGTTAAACTAACTCAATTTTCTATATTGTGACAACATTTGAGACTGAATGAGCTGTGACAAAGCCTCCATGTAATCCAATCTGTCCCAAACTTGGTGATGCCATGCATTATTCATCATTTATAAGCTTTTACTCAAGGAGCACCAATGATCAATTTAGACTGATCCTTTTAACTAGCTGATCAACTTGACTTTTCCGGACTAATCGTCCGTAACATTTGATTTAAAGTTCAAAATGACACAAATCCAATGGCCACGTTAATCTAGCTAAATTTTCAATATTTTGACAAAATTTGAGTCCAAAACAGCTACGACAAAGCGTCCAAGTAATCTAAACTATCCCAAACTGCATGATGCCATGCATTATGCTTTTTTATAAGCCTTTGCTCTAGGAGCACCAGTTTTCAGTTTAGAATTATCATTTTAACTAGCTGATCAATTTAACATGTTCGCACTAATTCGTTCGTAACTTTTGACTTAGAGATCCGAATGACACGAATCCAATGCCCACGTTAAGCTAGCTCATTTTTTTTATATTGTGACATTATTTAGGATTGAAAGAGCTACGACAAAGCTTCCAAGTAATCCAATGTATCCCAAACAGCGTGATGCAATGTATTATGCTTCATTTATAAGCCTTTACTGAAGGAGCACCAATGATTAGTTTAGAATGATCATTTTGACTGGCTGATCAACTTTACATGTCCGCACTAAATTGTGCGTAACTTTTGATTTAGATTTTGAAATGACATGAGTCCAACGCACACGTTAAGGTAGCTCAATTTTCCATATTGGGACAACATTTGAAACTGAAAGAGTTACAAAAAGCCTTCAAGTAATTCAAAGTATTCCGAATTGCATAATGCCTTGCATTATGCTTCACTTATATGCCTTTAATTAAGGAGCACCAATGATCAGTTTAGAATGATCATTTTAACTGGCCGATCAAGTTGACATGTCCGCACTAAATCGTCTGTAACTTTTGATTTAGAGTTCATAATGACAGGAATCCAACACTCACGTTAAGCTAGCTCAATTTTCAATATTGTGACAACAATTGATACTGAAAGTGGTACAAAAAAGCCTCCACGTATTCCAATGTATGTTAAACTATGTGATGCCATGCATTATGCTTCTTTATTAAACTCAAGGAGCACCAACGATCAGTTTCGAATGATCATTTTAACTAGCTGATCAACTCGTCATTTCCGCACTAAATCATCTTTAACTCTTTATTTATAGTTCAAAATGACATGAGTCCAACGCCCACGTTAAACTAGTTCAATTTTCCATATTGCTACAATATTTCAGACTAAAATAGCTACGATAAAGCATTCATGTAATCCAATCTATCCCAAACTGTTTGATGCAATGCATTACTTCATTGACAAGCCTTTACTTAAGGAGCACAACTGATCAGTTTAAAATGATCATTTTAACTAGCCGATAAAGTTGAAATATCCGCACCAATTCTTAGTTTAGAATTACCATTTTAACTAGCCGATCAACTTAACATGTTCGCACTAAATCGTTCATAACTTTTGACTTAGAGTTTCGAATGACATGAATCAAATGCCCACGTTAAGCCAGCTCCATTGTTTATATTGGGACAACATTTGGGATTGAAAGAGCTATGACAAAGCTTCCAAGTAATCCAATGTACCCAAACAGCGTGATGCAATGCATTATGCTTTATTTATAAGCCTTTACTAAAGGAGCACCAATGATCAGTTTAGAATGATCATTTTAACTAGCCGATCAACTTGACATGTCCGCACTAAATCGTCAGTAACTTTTGATTTAGAGTTTGAAACGAGGTGAATCCAATGCCCACGTTAACCTAGCTCAACATATCCCAAACTGCGTGATGCCATGCATTATGCTTCATTTACATGCCTTTACTAAATGAGCACCAATAATCAGTTTAGAATGATAATTTTAACTAGGTGATAAACTTGACCTCTCCACACCTAATCCTCTTTATCTTTTAATTTAGAGCTCGAAATGAGGTGAATCCAACACCCACGTTAAGCTAGCTTAATAATCCATATTGTGAAAATATTTGGGACTGAAAGAGCTACAACAAAGACTCCAAAGACTCCAATTTATCCCAAACTACATGATGCCATGCATTATGCTTCTTTTATAAAGCTTTACTCAAGAAGCCCCAATGATAAGTTTAGAGTGATCGTTTTAACTTTCTGATCAACTTGACATATCTGCACTAAATCCTCTTGAACTTTTTATTTAGACCTCAAAATGACATGAATACAACGCCCACGTTAAGCTAGCTCAATTTTCCATAGAGGGAAGACATTCGAAACCGAAAGAGTTACGAAAAAACCTCCAAGTAATCCAATGTATCCCAAATTGCGTAATGACTTGCATTATGCTTCACTTATATGCCTTTACTTTAGGAGCACCAATGATCAGTTTAGAATGATCATTTTAACTGGCCGATAAAGTTGACATGTATGCACTAAATCGTCCATAAATTTTGATTTAGAGTTCATAATGACACGAATCCAAACCCATGTTAAGCAAGCTCAATTTTCCATATTGTGACGACATTTGATACTGAAAGTGCTACAAAAAAGCCTCCATGTAATCCAATGTATCTTAAACTACGTGATGCCATGCATGCATTATGCTTCATTTATAAGCCTTTAACCAAGGAGCACCAATGATCAGTTTATAATGATCATTTTAACTGGCCGATCTACTTGACATACCGCATTAAATCATCTGTAACTTTTGATTTAGAGTTCAGAATAACATGAATCAAACGCCCACGTTTAGCTAGCTCAATTTTCTATATTTCGACAATATTTCAGACTGAAATAGCTAAGGCAAAGCCTCCAAGTAATCCAATGTATCCCAAACTGCGTGATGCTATGCATTATGCTTCATTTATATTCCTTTACTCATGGAACACCAGTGGTCAGTTTAGAATGATCATTTTACATGGCCGATCAACTTGACATGCCACACTAAATCGTCAGTAACTTTTGATTTAGAGTTCTGAATAACACGAATCCAACGCCCACGTTAATCTATCTTAATTTTCTATATTTCGACAATATTTCAGATTGAAGGACCTAAGGCAAAGCCTCCAAGTAATCCAATGTATCCCAAACTGCGTGATGCAATGCATTTTGCTTCATTTATATGCCTTTACTAAAGGAAAACTAGTGATCAGTTTAGAATGATCAATTTACATGGCCAAACAACTTGACATGTCCGCACTAAATCATCTGTAACTTTTGATTTTGAGTTCAAAATAATACCAATCCAATGCCCACGTTAAGCTAGATCAATTTCTATATTGTGACAAAATTTAGGACCAAAATAGCAACGAAAAAGCCTCCGAGTAATCCAATGTATCCCACACTGCGTGATACCATGCATCATTGTTCATTTATATGCCTTTACTTAAGGAGCACCAATGATCAGTTTAAAATGATCATTTTAACTGGCCGATCCACATGACATGTCTACAGTAAATCGTCAGTAACTTTTGGTTTAGAGTTCAAAATGACATGAATCCATGCCATGTTAAACTAGCTCAATTTTTTATATTGTAACAACATTTGGGACTGAAAGAGCTACGACAAATGTTCCAAGTAATCCAATGTATCCCAAACTATGTGATGCAATGCATTATGCTTCAATAAACAGTTTAGAATGATTATTTTAACTCGCCGATAAATTTGACATGTCTGCACTAAATCATCCTCAACCTTTGATTTAGAGATTGAAATCACACGAATCCAACGCCCACGTTAATTTAGCTCAATTTTTCCATATTGTGACAACATTTAAGACTGAAAGAGCAACGAAAAAGCCTCCAAGTAATCTAATGTATCCAAACTACGTGATGCCATGCATTATGCTTCATTTATTAACCTTTAATTAAGGAGCACCAATGATCAGTTTAGAATGATCATTTTAACTTGACGATCAATTTGACATGTCCACACTAAATCGTCCGTGACTTTTGATCTAGAGTTCAAAATGAAACAAATCCAACACCCATGGTAAGCTAGCTCAATTTTCCTTACTGTAGCAATATTTGAGACTGAAAGAGGTACGACAAAGCCTCCAAGTAATCCAATGTATCCCACAATACGTGATGCCATGCATTATGCTTTATTTATTCGCCTTTGCTCAAGGAACACCAATGATCAGTTTAGAATGATCATTTTAACATGCCGATCAACTTGACATGTTCGCACTAATTCGTTCGTAACTTTTGATTTAGAGTTCATAATGACATGACCTAACACCCATGTTAACCTAGCTTAATTTTCTATATTGTGACAAATTTTAATACCGAAAATAGCTATGAAAAAGCCACCAAGTAATCCAATCTATTCCAAAATGCCTGATGCCGTGCATTATGCTTCATTTATAAGCCTTTACTCAAGGAGCACGAATGATCCGTTTAGAATGATATACTTGACATGTGTGCACTAAATAGGCTTTAACTTTTGATTTAGAATTCCAAATGACACGAATCCAATGCCCACATTAAGTAGTTCAATTTTCCACATTGGGACAACATTTGAGACTGAAAGAGCTACGAAAAAGCCTCGTAGTAATCTAATGTATCGCAAACTGCATGATGCCATGCATTATGCTTTATTTATATGCATTTACTCAATGAGCACCAATGACCAGTTTAGGAAGATCATTTTAAATGTCCGATCAACTTGTGATGAGAACATCAATACTAGCTCACTAGAAGCTGAGGAAGAGCCCCTTAATATACTTATTATGAGACAAGCTCCAAGAACAAGACCAGGCACAAGAGACCTTAGTAAGATGTTCAACAAGTCTGTCGAGAGTCTCATAACAATCATAGAAGATGGAGGATTCCATGAAGCTTAACTTACTAAAGAATTACAAGAAGGAAACTATGAACAACTAAAAACTACAACAATTTCACTCCTTCCAGTTTTACAAGGCTTCAGAGATACAACCTTGTTCATCATTGCTAAACAAACTTACGAAGGCATTATAAGGAGCTACAAGAGACCAATGCGCGTATTTAAAATTCTTATGTTTGAATTAACAAGTTTATTTGCTTGTTTTTACAGGAATGTGACTGTTAAGTTTAAGAGTCTTTTATTTCTCATTAGGCCCTAATGTCTTGTTGTTATTTTCGTTTGTCCATCCATTATAATGTATTTTCAGCCCTGGAAGGCACCTGCTGCTGGACTAGTATATAAAGTCCCTTCTCAGCATGTAATCACTTAAGTTTTATGGAATAAAAACCTAGTTTTTCTTCCTTTGACAGGAGATGACGCCTCCAGCCTTCTTGTGTGAGAATCCTTGAAGCTTTAGTGCTCTATATTTATCACAGACCTTCCATAATCTGTGTGGCCTCTCTCGATGAACCTCTCTACTCAATCCTAACTTAGATCTTCCATAAAGTGCTCTACAGCCAGCTGAAGGGTCACCATCAATCTCTTCATCAACCCATCACTCCTGAGTGTCTAGAAAGTGTTGTACAGCCAGCTAGAGCCTCTGCAGCAGTTCTCCTTGCCCAAGCAAGTCCTCTTGTTCCTGCATCATCTGGTATCAGAGCTTAATCGCTCCTATGCAGGTTTATCTACCCCCGTTTTCGTTTTTTACTCTATCATTTCCTTGTTAACTTGCTGTCAAACTGTATCTCTTCATAAAACCCATAAAAATCAAACCCCAATCTGTTTTTTTTTGTGTGTGTTAAAAGCCAGTAAGATCATTAGTTGTTGACAGCTTGTGTTGTTGCAACTAGATCTGTCGATTTTCAGTTGTGTTGATTGTGTCTATTTGACTTCCTTGCTACTTCTAGGTCGTCCATGCCAATTTGACAAAGAAGCATTACACAATGGATGCACCAATCACTATACCTTCATGCACAATAGCAAGAAACATAGCTTAGCACCTTTAACTCCACATGAAGTGCATGAGATGCAATAAACTATGTCTAAAGGAGAAAAGCTAAATAAAACTAACCTTTATGTAACACCTGCCACTGTTTTGAAATCTCTTGATTCTAAAGAAGAGGTGCTACTAATGATCTTTAAAGAAGTGTTGTTTTCAGGAAAAGAAAAGAAGGAAATCCCTGCTGCTGTTCTAGAGCTTCTTGAAAAATTGACTGATGTTTTTCCAGAAGATATACCACCAGGATTACCGCCTATAAGAGGAATCGAGCATCAGATTGATCTTGTATCTGGAGCACCATTACCAAACCGATCTGCCTATAGAGTGAATCCAGAAGAAGCAAAGGACCTGGAAAGACAAGTACAAGACTTAATGTCTAAGGGCTATATCCGAGAAAGTGTAAGCCCATGTGCTGTTCCTGTTCTTATAGTGCCTAAGAAAGATGGAACTTGGAGAATGTGTGTTGATTGTAGAGCAATCAAGAATATCACCGTCAAATACCGACATCCGATTCCAAGACTTGATGACATGCTAGATGAACTCAATGGAGCAACTATCTTCTCAAAAATTGATCTAAGACGTGGATATCATCAGGTGAGAATGAAAGAAGGTGATGAATGAAAGACAGCGTTTAAAACCAAACAAAGATTGTATGAATGGCTAGTCATGCCCTTTGGACTAACAAACGCTCCAAGTACTTTTATGAGACTCATGAACAACGTCCTAAGAGCATTTATCTGTAAGTTCGTAATAGTTTATTTTGATGACATTCTAATCTATTGCTCTAATCTTGAATATCACTTAAAACATCTTGAGCAGGTACTTGAAACGCTTAAGGCTGAAAACCTTTATGCTAACCTTAAGAAATGTACTTTTCGCACTGATCAAGTTGTATTCCTAGGATTTGTTGTAAGTTCTCAGGGCTTGATGGTCGATGAAGAAAAGATCAAAGCAATTCAAGATTGGCCAACCGCAACAACAATCGGACATGTGAGGAGCTTCCATGGATTGGCTAGTTTCTATAGATGATTTGTCAAGTACTTTAGTACTGTTGCTGCACCCCTCACTTCAGTAATTAAGAAGAATATGGAGTTCAAATGGGGAACAGCACAAGAGAAGGCATTCAACAAGCTGAAAGATAGACTCACACATGCGCCTGTTTTGTTACTTCCTAACTTTGATAAAACCTTTGAAATTGAATGTGATGCTTCTGGAACAGGTATAGTAGATGTCCTAATGCAAGGAGGAAAACCAGCGGCTTACTTCAGTGAGAAACTTAGTGGAGCTTCACTTAACTATCTCACATATGATAAAGAGCTCTATGCTTTGGTAAGGTCTCTTGAAAGTTGGCAACATTACCAACTGTCAAAGGAGTTTGTTATCATACAGATCATGAGACGCTCAAGCACTTAAGAGGACAAACTAAGCTTAAGAAGAGGCATGCAAAGTGGCTTGAGTTTGTGGAGACTTTTCTCTATGTGATCAAATATAAGAAAGGTAAAGATAACGTTGTAGCTTATGCTTTATCAAGGAGACATGCTCTCATCAGCACAATGGAAGCTAAGATTATGGGATTTGAACACATGAAGGCAATGTATGAGACTGATCCAGATTTTCAAGAAATGTTTAAGGAGACCAACAAGGCTGCATCTGGTATGTTTTATCAACATGATGGATTTTTGTTTAAGGAAAAGCGTCTTTGTATTCCTCAGGGATCAATGAGGGAACTATTGATTGGAGAAGCTCATGGAGGAGGACTCATGGGACATTTTGGCCGAGATAAGACATTGAGTGTACTTATGGAACATCTAAAACGAGATGTTGAAAGATTCTGTGCTAAGTGCAACACTTGCTTTAACGCAAAATCCAGGTCACGCCCCTATGGTTGTTATATGCCTTTGCCCATTCCTAACCTACCTTGGGTAGATATCTCTATAGACTTTGTCTTAGGCCTGCTGAAGATCAACCACAAGGATTCTATCTTTGTAGTTGTAGACAGGTTCTCAAAGATGGCTCATTTTATACCATGTAACAAGACTAACGATGCTACACAAATAGCTGATCATTTTTTTAAAGAAGTAGTGCGCCTACATGGAGTTCCCAGAACAATCGGTTCACATTGTGACACCAAATTTCTAAGTCATTTCTGGAAGACATTATGGAAAAAGTTGGGAACTAAGCTGCTCTTCTCAACTACTTGCCACCCATAGACCGATGGTCAAACAGAGGTAGTAAACCGAACTCTTTCAACATTGTTGAGAGCCACGGTCGATAAGAATCTAAGAAACTGCTTGTCTTGCTTACCTTACATTGAGCTTGCTTATAATCATGCTAAACATTCAGCAACTAAACTTGCTCCTTTTGAAGTGGTTTATGGATTTAGTCCTACTATCCCACTGGATCTTATACCTTTACCTCAAGATGTTATTTCTAGTGAAGGACAAACCAGGGCAGATTATGTTAAGAAGATTCATCAAAAGGTTAAGGACAACTTGGAAAAGAGAACCGAGCAGTAGAAAAGAAATGTAGATAAACACCGAAAAGACATATCCTTTGAACATGGAGATTGGTTCTGGCTGCACATGAGACATGAAAGATTCCCCAACCAAAGGAAATCAAAGCTTTCCCCAAGAGGAGATGGCCCTTTTCGTGCTTTAGAGAAGATCAAAAACAATGCTTATAAGCATGAGCTGCCAGGTGAGATGACCATATCTCCTACTTTTAATATTACTGATCTTGCTCCTTTTCATGCAGATGTACCTGTTCTGACGACAGAACCTTTTCAAGAGGGAGGAGATGATGAGGACATCGATACTAGCTCACTAGAAGCTGAGGAAGAGCCTATTAATATACCTATTATGATACAAGCTCCAAGAAAAATATCAGGCACAAGAAACCTTAGTAAGATGTTCAACAAATCTGTCGAGAGTCTCATAACAATCATAGAAGATGGAGGATTGCATGAAGCTGAACTTATTAAAGAATTACAAGAAGGAGACTATGAACAACTAAAGCCTACAACAATTTCACTCCTTCCAGTTTTACAAGGCTTCAGAGATACAACCTTGTTCATCATTACTAAATAAATTCAAGAAGGCATTATAAGGAGCTACAAGAGACTAAGGTGCGTATTTAAAATTCTTATGTTTGAATTAACAAGTTTATTTGTTTGCTTTTGCATAAATGTGATTGTTAAGTTTAAGAGACTTTTATTTGTCATTAGGTCCTAATGTCTTGTTGTTATTTTCGTTTTAGTCCATCCATTATAATGTATTTTCAGCCCTAGAAGGCACCTGCTACCGGACTAGTATATAAAGTCCTTTCTCAGCATGTAATCACTTAAGTTTTATGAAATAAAAACCTAGTTTGTCTTCCTTTGAAATGAGCTGACGCCTCCAGCCTTCTTGTGTAAGAATCCTTGAATCTTTAGTGCTCTAAACTTATCACATACCTTCCATAATCTGTGTGGCGTCTCTCGATCCACCTCTCTACTCAATCCTCACTTAGATCTAAAGCCAGCTGAAGGGTCACCATCAATCTCTCCATCAACCCATCACTTCTGAGTCTCTAGAAAGTGTTGTACAGCCAGCTAGAGCCTATCCAGTAGTTCCCCTTGCCCGAACAAGACCGCTTGTTGCTGCATCAACTTGACATGTCCGCACTAAATCATCTGTAACTTTTAATTTAAAGTTGAGAATTAAACAAATCATACGCCCATGTTAAATTAGTTCAATTTTTTTATGATAACATTTGAGGCTGAAAGAGCTATGACAAAGCCTCCAAGTAATCGAATGTATTCCAAACTGTATGATGCCATGCATTATGCTTCATCTATAAACCTTTACTCAAGGAGCTCCAATGATCATTTTAGAATGACCATTTTAACTGGTCGATCAACTTGACATGTCCACACCAAATTGTCCATAACTTTTGATTTATAGTTCAAAATGACACAAATCCAACGCCGACATTAAGCTAGCTCATTTTTCAATATTGTGACAAAACTTAAGTCTGAAGTATCTACGACAAAGTGTCCAAGTCATCCAATCTATCCGAAAATGCGTGATGCCATGAATTATGCCTCATTTATAAGCCTTTACTCATGGTGCACCAATGATAATTTTAGAATGATCATTTCAACTATCTGTTCGACTAGACATGTCTAACTAAATCCTCTTTAACTTTTGATTTTGATTGCAATAGTTACGAAAAAGTTTCCAAATAATCCCATGTATCCCAAGCTGCATCATGCCATGCATTATGCTTCATTTATACACCTTTACTTAAGGAGCACCAATGACCAGTTTAGAAAAATCATTTTAACTGGCCGATCAACTTGACATGTCTGCACAAAATCGTCCGTACATTTTGATTTAGAGTACAGAATGACACGTATCCAACACCCACATTAATCTAGCTCAGTTTTCCATATTGTGACAACATTTGAAACTGATAGAGTTATGAAAAAGCCTCCAAGTAATCTAACGTATCCAAAACTGCGTGATGTCATGATTATGCTTCATTTATAAGCCTTTACTTAAGAAGCGCCAATGATCAGTTTACAATGATCATTTTAACTGGCCGATCAAATTGACATGTCCGAACTAAATTGTCCGTAAATTTTGATTTTGAGTTTAGTATGACACGAATCCAACGCCCACATTAAGTTAGCTCAATTTCCATATTGTCACAACAATTGAGACTAGAAGAGCTACGAAAAAGCCTCCAAGTAATCAAATATATCCCAAATGACATGATGACATGCATTATATTTCATTTATAAGCCTTTATGTAAGGAGCACCAATGATAAGTTTAGAACGATCATTTTTACTGGCCGATCAATTTGATATGTCCACAATAAATCGTTCGTAAATTTTGATTAAGAGCTTAGAATGAGACAAATCCAACACCCACGTTAAGCTAGCTCAATTTTACATACTATGACAACATTTGATACTTAAAGAGTTACGACAAAGCCTCCAAGTAATCCAATGTATCCCAAACTGCGTGTTGCCATGCATTATTATTTATATATAAGCCTTCACTCAAGGAGCACCAATGATCAGTTTAGAATGATCATTTTAACTGGCCGATCAACTTGACATGTCCGCATTAAATCGTCAGTAACTTTTGATTTAGAGTTCAAAATGACACGAATCCAACACCCACATTAAGCTAACTCAATTGTCTATATCGTAAAAACATTTAAGACCAAAATAGGTACAAAATAGTCTCCAAGTAAACCAATCTATTCCAAACTACGTGATACCATGCATTATGCTTCATTTATAAGCCTTTAATCATGGAGCACCAACGATAATTTTAGAATTATCATTTTTACTCGCTGATCAACTTTACATGTCCCCACTAAGTCATTTTAAACTTTTGATTCAGAGCTCATAATGACATGAGTCCAAAGCCCACGTTAACCTAGGTCAATTTTCCATATTGCGACAACATTTGAGACTAAAAGAGTTATGAAAAAGCCTCCAAGTAATCCAATGTATCCCAAACTGCGTGATGCCATACATTTTTCTTCATTTATAAACCTTTACTCAAGGAGCACCAATGATTAGTTTAGAATAATCATTTTAACAGGTCGATCAACTTGACATTTCCGCACTAAATCGTTCGTAACTTTTGATTTAGAGTTCATAATGACACGAATCCAATGCCTACGTTAAGCTAGCTCTATTTTCTATATTGTGACAACATTTGAGACGAAAAGAGCTATGACAAAGCCTGGAAGTAATCCAATGTATCTCAAACTGCGTGATGCGATGCATTATGCTTCATTTATAAGCCTTTACTCAAGGATCCCAAATGATCAGTTTAGAATGATCATTTTAACAGGCCGATCAACTTGACATGTATGACCTAAATCTTCCGTACTATTGATTTAGAGTTCAAAATGACAAGAATCCAACAGCCACGTTAAGCTAGCTCAATTTTCTATATTGTGACAACATTTGAGACTAAAAGACATACGACAAAGCGTACAAGTAATCCAATTTATTGCAAACTGCATGATGCCATGCATTATGTTTCATTCATAAACCTTTACTGAAGGATCACAAATGATCAGTTTATAATGATCATTTTAACTGGACTATCAACTTGGCATGTCTACACTAAATCGTCCGTAACTTTTGATTTAGAGCTCAAAATGACACGAATCCAACACCTATGTTAAGCTAGCTCAATTTTCTATATGTTCTGATAAAATTTAAGACCAAAATAGCTATGACAGACCTCCAAGTAATCCAATCTATTAGAAACTACGTGATGCCATGCATTTTGCATCATTTATAACCCATTACCCGAGGAGCATCAATAACCAGTTTTAAATGATCATTTTAACTTACCGGTCAACTTGACATTTCCACACTAAATTGTCTGTAACTTTTAATTTAGAGTTCAAAATGACACGAATCCAATGCCCATGCTAATCTAGCTAAATTTTCTATATTGCGACAACATTTGAGACTGAAAGAACTACGAAAAAGCTTCCAAATAATCCAATTTATCCCAAACTGTGTGATGGCATGCATTATGCATAATTTATAAGCCTTTACTCAAGGAGCACCAATGATAAGTTTAGAATGATCATTTTAACTAGCTGATCCACTTTACATGTCCGCAGTAAATCGTTTTTAACTTTTGATTTAGAGCTCAAAATGATATGAGTAGCTCAATTTTCCATATTGTGAGAGCATTTGAGACTGAATGAGCTAAGAAAAGGCCTCGAAGAAATCCAATGTATCCCAAACTGTGTGATGGCATGCATTATATTTCATTTATAATCTTTTATTGAAGGAGCACCAATGATAAGTTTAGAATGATCATTTTTACTAGCTAATAAACCTTACATGTCCGCACAATTTTTAACTTTTGATTTAGAGCTCAAAATGACTTGAGTCCAACGCCTACATTAAGATAGCTCAATTTTCCATACTGTGACAACAAATGAGACTGAAAGAGTTACAAAAAATCCTCCATGTAATCCAATGTATCCCAAACTGCGTGATGTCATGCATTATGCTTCATTTACAAGCCTTTACTTAAGGAGCACCGATGACCAGTTTAGAATGATCATTTTAACTGGCCGATCAACTTGACATGTCCGCACTAAATCGTGTGTAACTTTTGTTTAGAGTTTAGAATGACACGAATCCAACGTCCACGTTAAGCTAGCTCAATTTTCTATAATGTGACAACATTTGAAAATGAAAGAGCTACGTAACAGCCTCCAAGTAATCCAATGTATCCCAAACTGCGTGATGCCATGCATTGTGCTTCATTTACAAGCCTTTACTAATGGAGCACCAATGATCAGTTTAGAATGATCATTTTAACATGCCAATCAACTTGACTTGTCCTCATTATATCGTCCGTAACTTTTGATTTAGTCCTCAAAATGACACGAATCCAACACCCATCTTAAGCTAGCTCAATTTTCTATATATTCAGATAAAATTTAAGACCAAAATAGCTACAACAATGCCTCCAAGTAATCTAATGTATTCCAAACTCCGTGATGCCATGCATTATGATTCATTTGTAACCAATTACTCGAGGAGCACCAATGAAATAGTTTACAATGACTATTTTAACTGCCCGATCAACTTGACACGTCTACACTAAATCGTCTTTAACATTTGATTTAGAATTTAGAAAGATACAAATCCAACGCCCACATTAATCTAACTCAATTTTCCATATTGTGACAACATTTGAGACTAAAAGAGTTACCAAAAATCCTCCAAGTAAACAATTGTATCCCAAACTGCGTGATGCCATGCATTATGCTTCATTTATAAGCCTTTACTCAAGGAGCACCAATGATTAGTTTAGAATGATCATTTTAACTAGCTGATCAACTTGACATGTCAGCACTAAATTGTTTGTAACTTTTGATTTATAGTTCAAAATGACACGAATCCAACGCCCACGTTAAACTAGCTAGATTTTCCATATTGTGACAACATTTGAGACTTAAAGAACTACGAAAAAGCCTTCAAGTAATCCAATGTATCCCAAACTTTGTGATGCCATGTATGCATAATTTATCAGCCTTTACTCAAGGAGCAGGAATGACCAGTTAAGAATGATCATTTTAACTGGCCGATCAACTTGACATGTCCGCATTAAATCGTCCGTAACTTTTGATTTAGAGTTCAGAATGACACGAATCCAACGTCCACATTAAGCTAGCTCAATTTTTTATATTGTGGCAACATTTGAGACTAAAAGAGTTATGAAAAAGTCTCCAAGTAATCCAATGTCTCCCAAACTACATGATGCCATGCATTATGGTTCATTTATAAGTCTTTATTCAAGAAGCAGCAATGATCAGTTTAGAATGATAATTTTAACATGCCAATCAACTTGACATGTACGCACTAAATCGTTCGTAACTTTTAACTTAGAGTTAATAATGACATGAATCCAACGCCCATGTTAGGCTAGCTAAACTTTCTATATTGTGACAACATTTGAGACTGGAAGAGCTACCAAAAAGCCTCCAAGTAATGAAATTTTTCAGTAACTGCATGATGCTATGAATTATGTTTCATGTATAAGCCTTTACTCAAGGAACAACAATGATCAAATTAGAATGATATATTTACCTAGCCGATCAACTTGACATGTCCACACTAAATCATTTCTAACTTTTGATTTAGAGTTCAAAATGACAAGAATCCAATGACCACGTTAACCTAGCTAAAGTTTCTATATTGTGACAACATTTGAGACTTACAGAGCTACGACAAAGCCTCCAAGTAAAGAATTGTTTCCCAAACTGCATGATGACATGCATTGTGCTTCATTTATAAGCTTTTACTCAAGGAACACCATTGATCAGTTTAGAATGATCATCTTAATTAGCTGATCAACTTGACATGTCCCCATTAAATCGTCTTTAACTTTTGATTTAGAATTCAAAATGGTACGAGTCCAACGCCCACGTCAAGCTAGCTCAATTTTTCATATTACGACAACATTTCAGGCTGAAAGAGCTAAGAAAGAGCCTTAAAGTTATGTAATTTATCTCAAATTGCGTGACGCCATGCATTATGCTTCATTTATAAGCCTTTACAGAAGGAGCAACAATGATCAGTTTAGAATGATCTTTTTAACTGGCCGATCAACTTGACATGTCCGCACTAAATCATTCGTAACTTTTGATTTGTAGTTCAAAATGACCCAAGTCCAACACCGACTTTACGCTACCTTAATTTTCAATATTGTGAAAAAATTTAAGTACGAAATAGCTACGACAAAGCTTCAAAGTAATCCAATCTATCTTAAACTGTGTCATGCCATGCATTATGTTTCATTTATAAGCGTTTACTCAAGGAGCACCAATGATAAGTTTAGAATGATCATTTTAACCAATTGTTCGACTTGATATGCCCACACGAAATCGTCTTTAACTGTTGATTTAGAGCTCAAAATGATATGAGTCCAACGTCCACGTTAAGCTAGCTCAATTTTAAATGTTGTGCTAACATTTGAGACTGAAAGAGTTACGAAAAAGTCTCCACGTAATCCAATGTATCCCAAACTGTGTGATGCCATGCATTATGCTTCATTTACAAGCCTTTACTCAAGGCGCACCAATGATCAGTTTAGAATGATCATTTTAATAGGCAGATCAACTTGACATGACCGCACTAAATCATTTGTAACTATTGATTTAGAGGTCAGAATGACACGAAACCATCACCCATGTTAACCAGCTCAATTTTCAATATTGTGACAACATTTGAGACTGAAAGAGTTACTACAAAGCCTCAAAGTAATCCAATGTTTTCCAAATTGCGTGATGCCATGCATTATGCTTAATTTATAAGCCTTAACTCAAGGATCACAAATGATCAGTTTAGAATGATCATTTTAACAGGCCGATCAACTTGACTTGTACGACCTAAATCTGCCATACTATTGATTTAGAGTTCAAAATGACAAGAATCCAACACCCATGTTAAGCTAGCTCAATTTTCTATATTGTGACAACATTTGAGACTAAAAGACCTACGACAAAGCGTCTAAGTAATCCAATTTATTGCAAACTGCATGATGCCATACCTTATGTTTCGTTTATAAGCCTTTACTCAAGGATCACAAATTATCAGTTTATAATGATCATTTTACCTAGCTGATCAACTTGGCATGTCTACACTAAGTCGTCCGTAACTTTTGATTTAGAGCTCAAAATGTCACGAATCCAACACCCATGTTAAGCTAGCTTAATTTTCTATATTTTCTGATAAAATTTAATACCAAAATAGCTACGAAAAAGCCTCGTAGTAATCCAATCTATTACAAACTGCGTGATACCATGCATTTTGCGTCATTTATAACCTATTACTCAAAGAGTATCAATGACCAGTTTAGAATGATCATTTTAACTAGCCGATCAACTTGACATGTCCAGACTAAATGGTCTTTAACTTTTGATTTAGAGTTCAAAATGACTCGAATACAATGCCCACGTTAATCTAGCTAAATTTTCCATATTGTGACAACATTTGAACTGAAAGAACTACGGAAAAACCTCCAAATAATCCAATGTATCCCACTGTGTGATGCCATGCATTATGCATAATTTATAAGCCTTTACTCAAGGAGCACCAATTATAAGTTTAGAATGATCATTCTAACTAGCTGATCAACTTGACATGTCCGCAGTAAATCGTTCGTAACTTTTGAGTTAGAGTTCAAAATGACATGAATCAAACGCCCACGTTAAGCTAGCTAAATTTTCAATATTGTGACAACATTTGAGACTGAAAGAAATGCGTAAAAGCCTTCAAGTAATCCAATATATCCCAAACTTTGTGATGCCTTGCATTATGCATAATTAATAAGCCTCAAGGAGCACGAATGACCAGTTAAGAATTATCATTTTAACTGGCCAATCAACTTGACATATCCGCATTAAATCGTCCGTAACTTTTGATTTCGAGTTCGGAATGACATGAATCCAACTTCCACATTAAGCTAGCTAAATTTCCTATATTGTGACAAAAGTTTGAGACCGAAAGAGTTACGAAAAAGCCTCCAAGTAATCCAATGTATCCAAAATACGTGATGCCATGCATTATGGTTCATTTATAAGTCTTTACTCAAGGAGCAACAATGATCAGTTTAGAATGATAATTTTAACATGACAATCAACTTGACATGTCCGCACTAAATCGTTTGTAACTTTTAACTTAGAGCTAATAATGACACGAATCCAACGCCCATATTAGACTAGCCAAACTTTCCATATTGTGACAACTTTTGAGAGTGGAAGAGCTACCAAAAAGCCTCCAAGTTATCCAATATTTCAGAAACTGCGTGATGCCATGAATAATGCTTCATGTATACGCCTTTACTCAAGGAGAAACAATGATCAATTGAGAATGATCAATTTAACTAGCCAATCAACCTGACATGTCCGCACTAAATCGTTCGTAACTTTTGATTTAGAGTTCAAAACGACATGAATCCAATGACCACGTTAAGCTAGCTAAATTTTCTATATTGCGACAACATTTGAGATTTAAAGAGCTACGACAAAGCCTCCAAGTAAACCAAAGTATCACAAACAGTGTGATGCCATGCATTATATTTCATTTATAAGCCTTTACTCAAGGAACACCAATGATCAGTTTAGAATGATCATTTTAACTGGCCGATCAACTTCACATGTCTACACTAAATCGTCCATAACTTTTGATTTGTAATTCAGAATGACCCAAATCCAACACCGACATTAAGCTACCTTAATTTTCAATATTGTGACAATATTAAAGTACGAAATAGCTACGACAAAGCTTCAAAGTAATCCAATCTATCTTAAACTGTGTGATGCCATGCATTATGCTTCATTTATAAGCGTTTACTCAAGGACAAGCAATGATAAGTTTAGAATGATCATTTTAACTAATTGTTCGACTTGACGTGTCCACACGAAATCGTCTTTAAATATTGATTTAGAGCTCAAACTGATATGAGTCCAACGCTCACGTTAATCTAGCTCATTTTCCATATTATGGTAACATTTGAGACTGAAAGAGTTATGAAAAAGCCTCCACGTAATCCAATGTATCCCAAACTGTGTGATGCCATGCATTATGCTTCATTTACAAGCCTTTACTCAAGGAGCACCAATGATCAGTTTGGAATGATGATTTTAATAGGCAGATCAACTTGACATGACCGAACTAAATCGTTTGTAACTTTTGATTTAGAGTTCTCAATGACACGAAACCAACACCCACGTTATCCTAGCTCAATTTTCAATATTGTGACAACATTTGAGATTGAAAGAGTCATGAAAAAGCCTCAAAGTAATCCAATTTTTTCCAAACTATGTGATTCCATGCATTATGCTTCATTTATAAGCCTTTACTGAAGGATCACAAACGATCAGCTTAAAATGATCATTTTAACAGGCTAATCAACTTGCCATGTACGACCTAAATCTTCCGTACTATTGATTTCGAGTTTAAATTGACAAGAATCCAACACCCACGTTAAGCTAGCTCATTTTTCTATATTGTGACAGCATTTCAAACTAAATGACCAACGACAAAGCGTTCAAGTAATCCAATTTAGTGCAAAGTGCATGATGCCATGCATTATGTTTCATTTATACGCATTTACTCAAGGATCACAAATGATCAGTTTATAATGATCATTTTAACTGGACTATCAACTTTGCATGTCTACACTAAGTCGTCCGTAACTTTTGATTTAGAGCTCAAAATGACACGAATCCAACAGCCATGTTAATCTAGCTCAAATTTCTATATGTTTTGATAAAATTTAAGACCAAAATAGCTACGACAAAGCGTCCAAGTAATCTAATCTATCACAAACTACGTGATGCCTGGCATTTTGCATCATTTAAAACCCATTACTCGAGGAGCATCAATGACCAATTTAGAATGATCATTTTAACTGGCCGATCAACTTGACATGTCCGCAATAAATCGTCCATAACTTTTGATTTAGAATGCAAAAAGACACGAATCCAACACCCACGTCAAGCTAGATCAAATTTCTATATTGTGACAACATTTGAGACCAAAATAGCTACGACAAAGGCCCCAAGTAATTCAATTTATGACAAACTGTGTGATGCCATGCATTATGCGTCATTTGTAAGTCTGTACTCAAAGAGTACCAATGATCAGTTCATAATGATCAGTTCATAATGATCAGTTCATAATGATCAGTTGAATTGGCTGATCAACTTGACATGTCCGCACTAAATTTTCCTTAACTTTTGATTTAGAGCTCAAATTTTTCACGAATCAACCACTGACGTTAAGCTAGCTCAAAATTCTATATTGTGACAAAATTTAAAACCGAAATAGCTATGACAATGCCTCCAAGTAATCCAATCAATTTCAAAATGTGTGATGCCATGCATTATGCTTAATTGATAAGCTTACACTCAAGAGCACCAATGATAAATTTAGAATGATCATTTTAACTAGTTGATCAGCTTGACATGTCCACACTAAGTCTTTTTTAACTTTTGATTTAGAATTCTGAATGACACAAGTTAACCGGCCATGTTAAGCTAGATCAATTTTTCATATTGTGACAATACTTGAGACTGAAAGACCTACGAAAATGCCTCGAAGTAATCTAATGTATCCCAAGCTGCAAGATGCCATGCATTATACTTTATTTATAAGGCTTTACTCAAGGAACACCAATGATCAGTTTAGAATGATCATTTTAATGGCCAATCAACTTGACATGTCCGCATTAAATCGTCCATAACTTTTGATTTGGAGTTCAAAATGACACAAATCCAACGCCCACGTTAAGCTACCCCAATTTTCGATATTGTGACACAATGTAAGTCCAAAATACCTACGAAAAAGCGTCCAAGTAATCCAATCTATCCCAAAATTCCGGATGCCATACATCATGCTTCATTTATAAGCCTTTATCGAAGAAGCACCAATGATCACTTTAGAATGATCACTTTAATTGGCGGATCAACTTGACATCTGCTCACTAAATCGTCCTTAACTTTTGATTTAGAGTTCAGAATGACAAATTTCAACCGCCCACGCTAAGCTATCTGAATTTTCTATATTGTCACAACATTTGAGACTGAAAGAGGTACAACAAAACCTCCAAGTAATCTAATGTGTCCCAAACAGCTTGATGCCATGTATTATGCTTCATTTATAAGCCTTTACTCAGGGAGCACCAATGATCAGTTTAGAAGGATCATTTTAGCTGGCCGATCAACTTGACAAGTCCACACTAAATCGTCTGTAACTTTTGATTTAGAGTTCAAAATCACACAAATCGAATGCCCATGTTAAGCTAGCCGAATTTTAGATATTATGACAAAATTTAAGTCCGAAATACCTACGACAAAGCGTCCAAGTAATCCAATCTATCCAAAACAGCGTGATGCCATGCATTAAGCTTTATTTATAAGCATTTACTCAAGGAGCTCCATGATCAGTTTAGAATGATCAGTTTAACTGGCCAATCAACTTGACAGGTCCGCACTAAATCATACGTAATTTTTGATTTAGAGTTCAGAATGACACGAATCCAACGCCCACGTTAAACTAGCTCAGTTTTCCATATTGTGACAACATTTGAGAGTGAAAGAGTTACAACAAAGCCACCAAGTACTCCAATGTATCCCAAACTTCGTGATGCCATGCATTATGGTTCATTTTTAAGCCTTTATTTAAGAAACACCAATGATCAGTTTACACTGATCATCTTAACTGGCTGATCAGCTTAACTGGCTGATCAACTTGAAACGTCCACAATAAATCGTCTGTACCTTTTGATTTAGAGTTCATAATGACATGAATCCAACACCCACGTTAAACTAGCTAAAGTTTATATATTGTGACAACATTTGAGACCGAAAGAGCTAGGAAAAAGTCTCCAAGTAATCCAATGTATTCCAAACTACGTGATGCCATGCATTTTGCTTCATTTATAAGCCTTTACTCATGAAGTGCCAATGATTAGTTGAGAATGATCATTTTAACTGCCGGATCAATTTGACATGTCCGCACAAAATCTTCACTAACTTCTTATTTAGAGTTCAAAACGACAAAAATCCAACACCCACGTTAAGGTAACCCAATTTTCTATATCGTGACAACATTTTGAAACTAAAAGAGCTACACAAGGCCTCCAAGTAATCCAATGTATCCCAAACTACATGATGACATGCATTATGCTTCATTTATAAGCATTTACTCAAGGAGCACCAATGATTAGTTTAGAAAGATAATTATAACTGGTCGATCAACCTGACATGTACACTCTAAATCGTACATAACTTTTGATTTAAATTTAAAAATGACACAAATCCATCATCCACGTTATACTAGCCCAATTTTGATATTCTGACAAAATTCAAGTCCAAAATTCAAGTCTAAAATGTTCTCACAATATGGAAAATTGAGTTAGCTTATCCTGGGCATTGGATTCTTGTCATTCTGAAATTTGAATCAAAAGTTACACACGATTTAGTACAGACATGTCAAGTTGATCGGTCAGTTAAAATGATCATTCAAAACTAATCATTGGTTCTCATTAAGTAAAGGCTTATTAATGAAGTATAATGCATGGCATCATGCAGTGGGCAATAGATTCCATTACTTGAAGGCTTTTTCGTACCTATTTTAGTCTTAAATTTAGTCACAATATCAAAAATTAAGCTAGCTTAGCGTAGGCATTGGATTCTTGTCATTCTAGCATAGTTTAACGTAGGCTTTGCTAGGGTTTGTTCTTGTGTCTTTGTTTCAGCGAATTTTTGTGTCAGTTTCTGTGTTTTACTTTCAACCTTTTACTTGCTTAGTTGTCTGAATTTTTCAGGTACCATGGTAGGAACCAGCAATAATGGAGAAGAAACCTAAAACTCCAACAAACAACTCCTTAATTCCTCTAAAGCCATGATGGATGAAAGTATGGCAACCATGAGAGCTGAAATAGAAAGATGCATCAATGACTGACTTAGGATAAACCAGCCAGATTCTGATACTAAGCAATACTACAGTCACTCATCTATATCACAACACCCTAGGAGAAGGGGGCCAAGAGATGACCAACCGCATAGGAATAACCAACCCAATCCTTGTGACCCTTTGGCTCGCCTTAAAATCAAGATTCCCTCTTTCCATGGAACCAATGACCCTGAGGAGTATCTAGTGTGGGAGGATTTGTCATTGATTGTGGGGAATACACTCAGGATAGTAAGGTTAAAGTAGCACCACCCGCTTTTAAAGATCAATTAGTTAACTCTAGGAGAAGGGCTGGGAATTCACCTATAGGTTCACGGAACCAGATGAAATTAATCATGAGGAAAAGGTTTATACCTAGCCACTACCATAGGGAACTTCACTTTAAGCTTAGAAACCTATCTCAAGGATCTAGAACCGTAGAGGAGTACTTTAAGGAGATGGAAACGTTTTTGCTTAGGGCTGATGTTCAAGAGGATAGTGAAGGCACTATGGCTAGGTTTATGGGTGGCTTTAATAGGGAAATCATAGATAGGCTAGAGGTTCACCATTATGTTGAAATAGAAGAACTTCTCCATAAGGCTATCATGTTCGAAGAACAACTTAAGAGGAAAAACCCTAAACCCGGATTTAGTTCTTATATGTTTAGCCAATCTAAGGAGGATAAATGTAGTAAAGATTACAAGTCTTTCAATAAACCTAAGGTAGAAGATTTGAAACTTAAGGGAATGCATATGGGTTCTTGCACCAAAACTAGGGAAATCCATTGTTTTAAGTGTAAGGGCTTTGGTCACTACTCTTGAGATTATTAAGAGGTCTAAACCCTATAAGTTGCAATAGCTTTGTTATGAGGGCGAGCTCGAAGTAGAGAACCAGGTCCTAGTACTTTTTTCCATAGGCAAATATGAAGATGAGGTTTTGTATGATGTTTTACCCATGGATGCTGGTCACATCTTGTTAGGTAGACCTTGGCAATCGGATAGAAGGGTTAGTCATGATGGGTTTACTAATAGGTACTCATTTGAGTTTGAGGGAAAGAAACATATTTTAGAACCTTTATCCCCATAAGAGGTTCATTTAGATCAGATAGCTTTAAAGAAAAACAAAATCCAATGAAGCATAATGCATGGAATCAAGCAGTTTGTGATAGACTGGATAACTCGGAGGCTTTGTAATAGCTAATTCAGTATTAAATTTTTTCACAATATAGAAAATTGAGTTTAGCTTAAAGTGAGCATATAATTTATGTCATTTTGAGCTCAGAATCATATGATCTAGTGCGGACATGCCAAGTTTATCGGACAGTTAAAATGATAATTCTAAACTGATCATTGGTGCTCATTGAGTAAAGGCTTATTAATGAAGCATAATGCTTGGCATCACATAGTGTGTGATAGATTCAATTACCTGGAGGCTTTTTCATAGCTATTTCCGTCTTCAATTTTGTAACAATATAGAAAATTTAGCTAGCTTAACGTGTGCATTGGGTTCGTGTCATTTTGAGCTCTTAATCAAAAGTTACAAATGATTTAATGGGGACATGCCAAGTTGATCGGTCAGTTAAAATGATCATACTGAACTGATCATTGGTGCTCATTGAGTAAAAGCTTATTAATGAAGCATAATGCATGTCATCAAGCATTTTGCAATAGATTGGATTACTCGGAGGTTTTGTCGTACCTATTTCAGTCTTAAATTTTTTCACAATATAGAAAATTGAGCTAGGTTAACATGGGCATTGGATTCGTGTCATTCGAAGCTCTAAATCAAAAGTTACAAACAATTTAGTGCGGACATGCCAAGTTGATCCTTCAATTAAAATGATCATTTTAAATTGGTCATTGGTGCTCCTTGAGTAAAGGCTTATAAATGAAGCACAATTCATGGCATCAAGCAGTTTGTGATAGATTCAATTACTTGGAGGCTTTCTCATAGCTATTTCACTCTTAAATTTTTTTACAAAATAGAAAATTGATCTATCTTAACGTGAGCGTTGGATTCGTGTCATTCTGAGATTTGAATCAAAAGTTACAAAAGATTTAGTGTGGACATGTCAAGTTGATCAGTCAGTTAAACTGATTATTTTTAAAAAAATCATTAATGCTCCTGAGTAAAGGCTTATTAATGAAACATGATTCATGGCATCAAGCAGTTTGTGAAGATTGAATTATTTGGAGGCTTTCTCATAGCTATTTCAGTCTATAATTTTTTGCACAATATGGAAAATTGAGCTATCTTAACGTGGGCGATTGATTCGTGTTGTTCTGAGCTCTGAATCAAAAATTACATATGATTTAGTGCGGACATGTTTAGCTGATAGGCGAGTTAAAATGATCATTCTAAACTGATCATTGGTGCTCATTGACTAAAGGCTTATCAATGAAGCATAATGCATGGTATCACGCTGTTTACGATAGATTCGATTACTTGGAGGCTTTATTGTAGCTATTTAAGTTTTAAATTTTGTCACAATATAGAAAATTTAGAGAGCTTAACATGGGGATTGGATTCGTGTCATTCTGAACTTTAAATCAAAAGTTACGGACGATTTTGTGCGGTCATGTCAAGTTGATCAGCGAGTTAAAATGATCATTCTAAACTTATCATTGGTGCTCATTGAGTAAAGGCTTATTAACGAAGCATAGTGCATTACATCAAGCAGTTTGTGATAGATTTGATTACATGGAGGCTTTGTTGTAGCGATTTTAGTCATAAATTTTTTCACAATATAGATAATTTAGCTAGCCTAACGTGGGCCTTAGATTCGTGGCATTCTGAATTTCGAATCAAAAGTTATAGACGATTTAGTGTGGACATGTGAAGTTGACCGGCGAGTTAAAATGGTCATTATAAATTGATCATTGGTGCTCATTGAATAAAGCTTATTAATGAAGCATAATGCATGGCATCAAGCAGTTTGCGATAGATTGGATTACTCGGAGGCTTTGTCGTAGCTATTTCAGTCTTAAATTTTTTCAAAATATAGAAAATTGAGCTAGATTAATGGGAGCGTTGAAGTCATGTCATTTTGATCGTGGAATCAGACTATTTAGTGTGGACACGCCACGTTGATCATTCAGTTAAAATGATAATTCTAAACTGATTGTTGGTGCTCATTGAGTAAACACTTATTAATAAAGCATAATGCATGGCATCACGCATTTGCGATAGATTCGATTACTTTGAGGTTTTGTCGTAGCTATTTCACAATATTGTCACAATATAGAAAATTGAGCTAACTTAATGTGGGCATTGGATTCTATTCATTCTGAGCTCTGAAATCAAAAGTTACGAACGATTTAGTGCGGACATGCCAAGTTGAAATGATCATTCTAAATTGACCAGTGATGCTCCTTGAGTAAAGGCTTATAAATGAAGCATAATTGATGACATCAAGCAGCTTGCGATAGATTGAATTGCTTGGAGCCTTTCTCGTAGCTATTTTAATCTTAATATTTTTCACAATATAGAATATTGAGCTAACTTAACGTGGGCGTTGGATTCGTGTGATTCTGAGCTCTGAATCAAAAGTTATAGATGATTTTGTGCAGACATGTTAATCTGATCGGTCCGTTAAAATGATCATTCTAAACTGATCATGAATGCCCATTGAGTAAAGGCTTATTAATGAAGCATAATGCATGTCATCACAATGTTTGTAATAGATTCGATTACTTGGAGGCTTTGTCGTAGCTTTTTAAGTCTTAAATTTTATAACAATATAGTAAATTTAGCTAGCTTAACGTGGGCGTTAGATTCGTGTCATTCTGAATTCTGAATCAAAAGTTACGGACGATTTTGTGCGGACATGCCAAGTTGATCGGTCACTTAAAATGATCATTCTAAATTGATAATTGATGTTCATTGAGTAAAGACTTATGAATGAAGTATAATTCATGACATCAAGCAGTTTGCGATAGATTGAATTACTTGGAGGCTTTCTCGAAGCTATTTCAGTTTTAAATTTTTTTTAAATATAGAAAATTGAGCTAGATTAACGTGAGCGTTGGGTGTCATTCTGAACTCTTAATAAAGAGTGACAGAAGATTTAGTGGAAACATGTCAAGGTGATAAGTCAGTTAAAATGATCATTCTAAACTGATCATTAATTCTGATTGAGTAAAGGCTTATTAATGAAGCATAATGCATGACATCATGCAGTTTGCGATAGATTCGATTAGTTTGAGTCTTTGTTGTAGCTATTTCAGTCTTAAATTTTGTCAAAATATAGAAGATTGAGCTAGCTTAACGTGGGCATTGGATTCGTGTCATACTTAGATCTGAATCAAAAGTTACGGACAATTTAGTACGGACATATCAAGTTGATCGACGAGTTAAAATAATCATTCTAAATTGATCAATGGTACTCATTGAGTAAAAGCTTATAAATGAATTATAATGCATGTCATCAAGCATTTTGCGATAGATTGGACTACTTGGCGGCTTTGTCGTAGCTAGATCGGGCTTAAATTTCATCACAATATGGAAAGTTGAGATAGCTTAACGTTGCCGTTGGATTCGTGTAATTCTGAACTCTAAATCAAAAGTTAGGGACGTTTTAAGCGGACATGTGAAGTTGATCAGGCATTTAAAATTATCATTCTAAACTGATCATTGGTGCTACTTGAGTAAAGGCTTATAAATGAAGCATAATGCATGGCATCACGCAGTTTAAGATAGATTGGATTACTTGGAGACTTCATGGTCGCTGTTTTTTAGTCTCAAATATTGTCACAACAAACAAAAATGAGCTAACTTAACTTGGGCCTTGGATTCCTATCGTTCCGAAGTCTAAATCAAAAGTTACGGACGATTTAGTGCGTACATTTCAAGTTTTTTTGGCCACTAAAACTGATCAATTGTGCTCCTTGAGTAAAGGCTTATAAATGAAGCATAATGCCTGGCATCACGCAGTTTCCGATAGATTGGATTACTTGAAGGCTTTCTGGTAGCTTATTTTGTCTTAAATATTGTCACAATATAGAAAATGGAGCTGGCTTAACGTGGGCATTGGATTCGTGTAATTCCGAACTCTAAATCAAAAGTTATCGATGATTTAGTGCGTACATGTCAAGTTATCGGCCAGTTAAATTGATCATTCTAAACTGATCATTGGTGCTCCTTGAGTAAAGCGTTATAAATGAAGCATAGTGCATGGCATCAAGCAGTTTAGGATAGATTGGATTACTTGAAGGCTTTTTGGTAGCTCTTTCAATCACAAATGTTGTCACAATATAGAAAATTGAGCGAGCTTGATGTGGGAGTTGGAATCGTGTCATTCTAAACTCTTAATCAAAAGTTACCGATGATTTAGTGCGTACATGTCAAGTTGATTGGCCAGTTAAATTGATCATTCTAAACTGTTCATTGGAGTTCATTGAGCAAACATTTACAAATGAATCATATAATGCATGGAATCACGCCGTTTGAGATAGATTCGATTACTCAGAGAATTTAACGTAGCTATTTCAGTATTAAATTTTGTCACAATATCGAAAATTGAGCTAGCTTAACGTGGGCATTGGATTCATGTCACTCTGAACTCTAAGTCACAAGTTACCGATGATTTAGTGCGGACTTGTCAAGTTTATCAGCTAGTTAAATTGATCATTCTAGACTGATCATTGGTGCTCATTGAGCAAAGGTTTACAAATATAGCGTAATGCATGGCATCAAGCAGTTTGGGATTGAACGGATTATGGTGAGGCTTTGTCATAGCTATTTTGCTCTTAAAGTTATCATCATATTGGAAATTGAGCTAGCTTAACGTGAGCGTTGGATTCGTGTCATTATGAGCTCTAAATCAAAAGTTATGGACAAATTAGTGCGCACATGTCAAGTTGATCGACCATTTAAAATGATCATTTTATGCTTATCGTTCGTGCTCCTTGAGTAAATGCTTATAAATGAAGCATATCACATGGCATCAAGCATTTTGGGATACATTTGATTAGTTGGAGGCTTTGTTGTAGCTCTCCCAGTCTCAAATGGTGTCACATTATAGAAAATTGATCTAGCATAACATGGGTAATGGATTCGTGTCATTCTGAAATCTACATCAAAAGTTAAGGAAGATTTAGTGCGTACATGTCAAATTGATCTTCCAATTAAATTGATCATTGGTGCTCCATGAGCAAAGGCTTATAAATGAAGTATAATGCATGGCATCACGCAGTTTAGTATAGATTGGATTACTTGAAATCTTTAAAATAGCTGTTTCAGTCTCAAATGTTGTAACAATATACAACATTGAGCTAGCTTAACGTAGGCATTGAATTTGTGTCATTCTGAAATCTAAATCAAAAGTTACAGAAGATTTAGTGCGTACATGTCAAGTTGATTGGCCAGTGAAATTGATCATTCTAAACTGTTCATTGGAGTTCATTGAGCAAATGTTTACAAATGAAGCATAATGTATGACATCACGCTGTTTTGGATAGATTCGATTTCTCGGAGGATTTTTCATAGCTATTTCAATATTAAATTTTATCACAATATATAAAATTGAGCTAGTTTAACGCAGGTGTTGGATTCATGTCATTATGAACACTAATCAAAAGTTATGAACGATTTTGTGCGGACATGTCAATTTTATCGGCTAGTTAAAATGATCATTCTAAACTGATCATTGGTGCTGATTGAGCAAAGGTTTACAAATGAAGCATAATACATGGCATCAGACAGTTTGGGATAGAATGTATTACATTGAGGCTTTGTTGTAGCTATTCCGGTCTTAAAGTTTATCACAATATTGAAAATTGAGATAGCTTAACGTGGTCGTTGGATTCGTGTCATTTTAAATTCTAAATCAAAAGTTATGGACAAATTAGAGCGGACATGTCAAGTTTATCGGCCAATTAAATTGATCATTCTAAACTGATCATTGGTGCTCCTTGAGTAAAGGCTTATAAATGAAGTATAATACATGGCATCACGCAGATAAGGATAGATTAGATTAATTGAAGGCTTTAAGGTAGCTGTTTCAATCTCAAATGTTATAACAATATATAGAAAATTGAGCTTAACATAGGCGTTGAATTTGTGTCATTCTGAACTCTAAATCAAATGTTACGGATGATTTAGTCCATACATGTCAAGTTGATCGGCCAATGAAATTGATCATTCTAAACTAATCATGTAATTCATTGAGAAAAGGTTTACAAATGAAGCATAATGCATGACGTCACACAGTTTTGGATAGATTTTATTTCTCTGAGGATTTTTCATAGCTATTTCAATATTAAATTTTATCACAACATAGAAAATTAAGTTAGCCTAACATGGGCGTTGGATTCATGTCATTATGAACACTAAATCAAAAGTTACGAACGATTTAGTGCGGACATGTCAAGTTTATCGGCTAGTTAAATTGATCATTCTAAACTGATCATTGGTGCTTATTGAGCAAAGGTTTACAAATGAAGCATAATGTATGACATCACGCTGTTTGGAATACATTTAATTACTTGATGGTTTTGGGGTAGCTGTTTCAGTCTCAAATGTTGTCATAATATAGAAAATTAAGCTAGCTTAACATAGGCGTTGGATTCATGTCATTCTTAACTCTAAATCAAAAGTTATGTACGATTTCCAGTTTATCGGCCAGTTAAATTGATCATTCTAAACTGATCATTGGTGCTGAGTGAGCAAATATTTACAAATGAAGCATAATGAATATGATCACACAGTTAGGGATAGATTTAATTACTTGAAGGCTTTGTTGTACCTATTTGTCATAATATAGGAAATTGAGGTAGCTTAATGTGGGCGTTGGAATTGTGTCATTCTGAACTCTGAATCAAAAGATACAGACAATTTAGTGCGGACATGTCAAGTTGATTGGCTAGCTAAAATGATCATTCTAAACTGATCGTTGGTGCTCCTTGAGTAAAGGATTATAAATGAAGCATAATGCATGCCATCACGCAATATGGGATAGATTGGATTACTTGGAAGCTTTGTCATTTCTATTTTGATCTTAAATGTTGTCACAATATAGAAAATTGAGCTTGCTTAACGTGGGCGTTGGATTCGTGTCATTCTGAACTCTAAATCAAAAGTTAAGGATTATTACGTGCATACATGTCAAGTTGAACGGCCAGTTGAAATGATCAATATAAACTGATCATTGGTGCTCCTTGAGTAAAGACTTATAAAAGAAGCATAATGCATGGCATCACGTTGTTTGGTATACAATGGGTTACTTGGAGGCTTTGTTGTAGCTCATTCAGTCTCAAATGTTGTCACAATATGGAGAATAGTGCTAGCTTAACATGGCGTTGGATTCATGTAATTTTGAGCTTGAAATCAAAAGTTAAAGACGATTTAGTGCGGATATGTCAAGGTTATCAGCTAGTTAAAATGATCATTCTAAACTGATAATTGGTGCTCATTGAGTAAAGGCGTATAAATTAAGCATAATGCATGGCATCACGCAGTTTGGAATAGATTGGATAACTTGGAAGTTTTGTCATAGCTTTTTTGATTTTAAATTTTATCACAACATAGAAAATTGAGCTAGCTTAAGTGGGCGTTGGATTCGTGTCATTTTGAACTCTAAATCAAAAGTTACAGACAATTTAGTGCGGACATATCAAGTTGATCGACCAGTTAAAATGATCATTCTAAACTGATCAGTGGTGGTCTTTGAGTAAAGGCTTCTAAATGAAGCATAATGTGTGGCATAACGCGGTTTGGGATACATTGGATTACTTGGAAGCTTTTTCATAGCTATTTCAATCTTGTTCGTCAGAATGTAGAAAATTGAGCTAGCTTAACGTGGATGTTGGATTCGTGTCATTCTGAACTATAAATAAAAAAATTATGGATGATTTAGTGCGGACATGTCAAGGTTATCAGCCACTTAAAATGATCATTCAAAACTGATCATTGGTGCTCCTTGAGTAAAGGCTTATAAATGAAGCATAATGCATGGCATGGCGCAGTTTGGGATACATTGGATTACTTGGAGGCTTTGTCGTAGCTATTTCCGTTCTTAAATTTTATCACAATACAGAAAATTGAGCTTGCTTAACCTTGGCGTTGGATTCGTTTCATTCTGAACTCTAAGTCAAAAGTTTTGGATGATTTAGTGAATACATGTCAAGTTGATCATCTAGTTAAAATGATCATTCTAAACTAATCATTGTTACTCATTGAGTAAAGACTTATCAAAAGAGCATATTGCATGGCATCACGCAGTTTGGGATACATTGGATTAGTTGGATACTTTCTCGTAGCTCTTTCAATCTCAAATGTTGTCAGAATATGAAAAATTGACTTAGCTTAATGTGGGTGTTGGATTCATGTCATTTTGAACTCTAAATTAAAAGTTAAAGAAGATTGACGTGGTCGTTGGATTCAAGTCTTTTTGAGCTCTAGATCAAATGTTACAAAGGATTTAAGGCGGACATGTCAAGTTGAGCAGCTAGTTAAAATGATAATTCCAAACTGATCATTGCTGCTCATTGAGCAAAGGTTTACAAATTAAGTATAATGCATGGCATCGAGCAGTTTGGGATAGATTGGGTTACTTGGAGGCTTTGTCGTAGCTATTTGGGTCTTAAATTTAATGACAGTTAGAAATTTGAGCTAGCTTAACAAGGGCGTTGGATTTGTGTTATTCTGAACTTTAAATCAAAAGTTTCTAACGATTTAATACGGACATGTCAAGGTTATCCACCAGTTAAATGAGAACTCTAAAGCGATAATTGGTTCTCCATGAGTAAAGCCTTATAAATGAAGCATAATGCATGTCATCACGCAGTTTGGGATACATTGGATTACTTTGAGGCTTTGTTAGAGATCTTTCAGTCTCATATGTTGTCACAATAATTAGAATTGAGCTAGATCAACGTTGGTGTTGGATTCATGTCATTTTGAGCGGCAAATCAAATATTATAGACAATTTAGTCTGTACGTGTGAAGCTGATAAGCTAGTTAAAATGATTATCCTAAATTGATGATTGGTGCTCAAAGAGAAAATGTTTTAAAATGAAGCATAATGCATGGCATCCTGCAGTTTGGGATATATTACAGTACTTGGAGGTTTTGTTGTAGCTCTTTCAGTGTCAAATGTTGTCATAATATTAAAATTTTAGCTAGATTAACGTGGGTGTTGGATTCATGTCATTTCGAGCTCTAAATCAAATGTTAAAGACAATTTAGTGCGGAAATGTCAAGTTGACCAGCTAGTTAAAATGCTCATTCTTAACTGATCATTGGTGCTCATTGAGCAAAAATTTTCAAATGAAGTATAATGCATGGCATTACGCAGTTTTGGATAGATTGGATTACTCATTGGCTTTTTCATAGCTATTTCAGTCATAAATTTTGACATAGTATAGAATATTCAGCAAGCTTAACATGGGCGTTGGATTCGTGTCATTCTAAACTTTATACCAAAAGTTTAAGATGATTTAATGCGGGCTTGTCAAGGTTATCAGCCAGTTAAATGATATTTGTAAACTAATCATTGGTGCTACTTAAGTAAAGGCTTATGAAAAAATAATAATGCATGGAATCCTGCGGTTTGGGATAGATTGGATTAATGTGGGTGTTGGATTAATATCATTTTGAGCCGCAACTCAAATATTTAAAACAATTTAGTCCAAACATGTCAAGTTGATCAGCTAATTAAAATTATTATTCTAAATTGATCATTGGTGCTCATTAAGCAAAGGTTTACAAATGAAGCATAATACATGGCATCAAGTAGTTTGGGATAGATTTGATTACGTGGAGTCTTTGCCTCAAATTTAACCACACTATAGGAAATTGAGGTAGCTTAACGTGGGCGTTGGATTCGTGTCATTCTAAACTCTAAATAAAACGTTTTGTACAATTTCGTGCAGATATGTCAAGGTTATCAGCCTGTTAAATGATTATTCTAAACTGATCATTGGTGCTCCTTGAGTAAAGGCTTATAAATGAAGCATATGGCATGGCATCACGCAGTTTGGGGTAGTTTGGATTACTTGAAGGCCTTTTCTTAGCTCTTTCAATCTCAAACGTTGTATAAGTATTGAAAATTGAGATAGCTTAACGTGGGCGTTGGATTCATGTAATTTCGAGCTCTAAATCAAAATTTAAAGACGATTTAGTCTATACATGTCAAGTTGATCAGCTAGTTAAAATGATCATTCCAAACCGATCATTGCTACTCAGTGATAAAAGGTTTAGAAATGAAGCATAAGGCATGGCATCACGCAGTTTGGGATAGATTGGATTACTTGGAGGCTTTGTCGTAGCTCTTTCAGTCTCAAATATTGTCACAATATTGTAAATTGAGCTAGATTTAACCTGGGAATTGGATTCATGTCATTTGCAACTCTAAATCAAATGTTAAAGTTGATTTGGTGCGGGCATGTCTAGTTGATCTGTTAGTTGAAATGATCATTCTAAACCGATCATTGGTGCTAATTGAGCAAAGTTATATAAATGAAGCATAATGCAGGGCATCAGGCAGTTTGGGATAGATTGGATTACTTGGAGGCATTGCCGTAGCTATTTGTATTGTAAATTTAATTACAGTATAGAAAATTGAGCTAGCTTAACAAGGGTGTTAGATTCATGTTATTCTGAACTTTAAATCAAAAGTTTTGGACGATTTAATGCGGACATGTCAACATTATCGGCCAATTAAATGAGAATTCTAAAGTGATAATTGGTTCTCCTTGAGTAAAGGCTTATAAATGAAGCATAATGCATTGCATCACGCAATATGGGATACATTGGATTACTTTGATGCATTGTCGTAGCTCTTTTAGTCTCGAATGGTGTGACAATATAGAAAATTGTGCTAGATTAACGTGGGCGTTAGATTCATGTCATTTTGAGCTCTAACTAAAAATGTTATAGACGATTTAGTCTGGACATATCAAGTTGATCAGCTAGTTAAAATGATAATTTTAAACTGATCATTGGTGCTCATTGAGCAAAGGGTTACAAATGAACCACAATGCATGGCATCCAGCAGTTTGGGATAGTTTGGATTACTTGGAGGCTTTTTCGTAGCTATTGGGGTCATAAATTTAATCACAATATTGCAAATTAAGCCAGTTGAACGTGGTCGTTGAATTCGTGTCATTTTGAACTCTAAATCAAAATTTTTGGACGTTAGTAAGGACATGTTAAGTTGATCGGCCTGTTAAATAATAATTCTAAACTGATCATTGGTGCTCCTTGTGTAATGGCTTATAAATGAAGCATAATGCATGGCATCACGCAGTTGGGATACATTGGATTACTTAGAGGGTTTGTTGTAGCTCTTTAAGCCTCAAATGTTGTCACAACATTGAAAATTGAGTTAGATTCATGTGGGTGTTGGATTCATGTCATTTTGAGCTATTAATCAAATATTAAAGATGATTTAGTCCGGACATGTCAAGTTGATCAGCTACTTAAAATGATCATTCTTAACTGATCATTGGTGATCATTGAGCAAAAATTTTCAAATGAAGTATAATGCATGGCATCACGCAGTTTCGGATAGATTGGATTACTTGGAGGCTTTTTCCTAGCTATTTCGGACATAAATTTTGTCAGAGTATAGAATATTCAGCAAGCTTAACGTGGGCATTGGATTCGTGTCATTCTAAACTTTATATCAAAAGCTTAAGATGATTTAATGCGAGCTCTTCAAGGTTATCGGCCAGTTAAATGATAATTGTAAACTACTTGAGTAAAGGCGTATAAATGAATAATAATGCATAGAATTCTGCAGTTTGGGATACATTGGATTAATGTGGGTGTTGGATTAATATCATTTTGAGCTCCAACTCGAATGTTAAAAACGATTTAGTCCAAACATGTCAAGTTTATCAGCTAATTAAAATTATCATTCTAAACTGATGATTGGTGCTCATTGAGGAAAGGTTTACAAATGAAGCATAATATATGGCATCCTGTAGTTTGGGATAGATTGGATTACTTGGAGGCTTTGTCTTAAATTTAATCATAATATAGAAAATTGAGCTAGCTTAACGTGGGCGTTGGATTCGTGTCATTCTAAACTCTAACTAAAATATTTTGTACAATTTCGTGCGGACATGTCAAGGTTATCGGCCTGTTAAATGATTATTCTAAACTGATAATTGGTTCTCATTGAGTAACGGCTTATAAATGATGCATATTGCATGGCATCACGCAGTTTGGGGTACTTTGGATTATTTGAAGGCTTTTTCTTAGCTCTTTCAGTCTCAAACGTTTTATAAGTATTGAAAATTGAAATAGATTAATGTGGCCATTGGATTCATGTAACTTCGAGCTCTAAATAAAAATTTAAATACGATTTAGTCCGGACATGTCAAGTTGATCAGCTAGTTAAAATGATCTTTCCAAACTGATCATTGTTGCTCACTGATAAAAGGTTTACAAATGAAGCATAACGCACGACATCACATAGTTTGGGATATATTGGATTACTTGGAGGCTTTGTCTTAGCTCTTTCACTCTCAAATATTATCACAAAATTGAAAATTGAGCTAGATTAACGTGGGCGTTGGAATAGTGTCATTTTGAGCTCTAAATCAAATGTTAAAGACAATTTTGTGCGGACATGTCAACTTGATCATCTAGTTAAAATTTTCCTTCTAAACTGATCATTGGTACTCATGCAGCAAAGGATTACAAATGAAGCATAATTCATGGCATCATTCAATTTGGGATAGATTGGATTAGATGGAGGCTTTGTCGTAGCATTTTTGGCCATAAATTTTGTCAAAATATAGAATATTGAAGTAGCTTAACGTGGACGTTGGATTCGTGTCATTATGAACTCTAAATCAAAAGTTTTGGACGATTTAATGCGGACATTTTAGGTTGATCGGCCAGCTAAAATGATCATTCTGAACTAATACTTGGTGCTCCTTGAGTAAGGCTAATGCATGGCATCACACAGTTGGGGATACATTGGATTACTTGGAGGCTTTGTCATTGCTCTTTCAGTTTCAAATGATGTCACAATACTAAAAACTGAGCTAGATTAACCTGAGTGTTGGACTCATGACATTTGAGCTCTAAATCAAATATTGAAGATGATTTAGTCCGGACGTGTCAAGGTGATCAGCTAGTTAAAATGATCATTGTAAACGTATCATTGGCGCTCAGTGAGAAAAGGTTTACAAATGAAGCATAATACATGGCATCACGCAGTTTGGGATACATTGGATTATTTGGAGGCTTTGTTGTATCTCTTTCAGTCTCAAATGTTGTAACAAAATTGTAAATTAAGCTAGATTATCTTGGGCAGTGGATTCATTTCATTTGCAACTCTAAATCAAATGTTAAAGTTTATTTGGTCCGGATATGTCTAGTTGATCAGGTAGTTAAAATGATCATTCTAAACTGATCATTGGTGCTCATTGAGTAAAGGCATATAAATGAAGCATAATGCAGGGCATCCCATAGTTTGGGATATATTGGATTACTTGGAGGCTTTGCTGTAGATATTTGGGTCATAAATTTAATTACAGTATAGAAAATTTAGCTAGTTTAACAAGGGCATTGGATTCGTGTTATTCTGAACTTTAAATCAAAAGTTCCAGACGATTTAATGCGGACATGTCAAGGTTATGGGCCAGTTAAAAGAGATATCTACAGTGATAATTGGTTATCCTTGAGTAACGGCTTATAAATGAAGCATAATACATTGCATCACGCAGTATGGGATACATTGGATTACTTGGAGGCTTTGTCGTAGCTCTTTCAAACTCAAATGTTGTGAGAATATTGAAAATTGAGCTAGATTAACGTGTGCGTTGGATTCTTGTCATTATGTTTACAAATGAAGCATAATGCATGGCATCACGCAGTTTGGGATAGATTGGATTATTTTGAGGCTTTGTCATTGCTATTCCGGCCATAAATTTTTCCATAATATAGAATATTGAGCTATCTTAATGTGGGTGTTGGATTCGTGTCATTCTGAACAATAAATAAAAATTTTAGGACGATTTAATGCTTATTGAGTAAAGGCTTATTAATGAAGCATAATTCATGGCTGCTCATTGACTAAAGGCTTATTAATGAAGCGTAATTCATGGCATCAAGCAGTTTGTGGTAGATTGAATTACTTGATGGTTTTCTCGTGCATATTTCAGTCTTAAACTTTTTCACAATATAGAAAAATTGAGCTAGATTAACGTGGGCATTGGATTCGTGTTATTCTGAGCTCTGAATCAAATGTTACAGACGAATTAGTGCAGACATGTTAATCTAATCAGCCAGTTAAAATGATCATTCTAAACTGATCATTGGTGCTCATTGAGTAAAGGCTTCTCAGTGAAGCATAATGCATGGCATCACGCTCTTTGCGATAGATTCGATTACTTGGAGGCTTTGTCGTAGCTATTTAAGTCTTAAATGTTGTCACAATATAGAAAATTTAGCTTGCTTAATGTGGGCGTTGTATTCTTGTCATTATGAACTTTGAATCAAAAGTTACGGGCGATTTTCGATGGATATGTCAAGTTGATCGGCAAGTTAAAATGATCATTCTAAACTGATCATTGGTGCTATTTGAGTAAAGTTTATTAATGAAGCATAGTGCATGACATCAAGCAGTTTGTGATAGATTATATTACTTGGAGACTTAGAATTTTCAGTGTTAAGTTTTGTCACAATATAGAAAATTTTGTTAGCTTAATGTGCGTGTTAGATTCGTGGCATTCTGAGCTTTGAATCAAAAGTTATAGACTATTTAGTGTGGGTTTGTCACGTTGACCGGTGAGTTAAAACGATCATTCTAAATTGATCATTGCTGCTCATTGAGTAAATGCTTATTAATGAAGCATAATGCATGGTATCAAGCAGTTTGCGACATATTGGATTACTCGGAGACTTTGTCGTAGCTATTTCAGTCTTAAAGTTTTTCACAATATAAAACATTGAGCTAGCTAAATGTGAGTGTTGAATTCATGTCATTCTGAGCTCGGAAGAACATGATTAAGTGCGGACATGGCATGTTGGTCAGTCAGTTAAAATGATACTTCTAAACTGATTATTGATGCTCATTGAGTAAATGCTTATTAATGAAGCATAATGCGTGGCAGCATGTATTTTGCGATAGATTCAATTTCTTTGAGGCTTTGTCGTAGCTATTTCCGTCTTCAATTTCGTCACAATATAGAAAATTGAGCATGCTTAACGTGGGAATTGGATTTGTGTTATTCTGAGCTCTGAATCAAAAGTTATGGATGATTTAGTGCGGAAATGCCAAGGTGATTGGGGTGTTAAAATGATCATTCTAAATTGATCATTGGTGCTCTTTGAGTAAATGCTTATAAATGAAGCATAGTTCATGGCATCAAGCCATTTGCGATAGATTGAATTACGTGGAGGCTTTCTCATAGCTATTTCAGTCTTAAATGTTTTCACAATATTGAAAATTGATCTAGCTTAACGTGAGCATTGGATTCATGTCATTCTTAGCTCTGAATCAAAAGTCACAGAAGATTTAGTGTGGACATGTCAAGTTGATCAGTCACTTAAAATGATCATTCTAAACTGATCGTTAATACTCATTGAGTAAAGGCTTATTATTGAAGCATAATTCATGGCATCAACTAGTTTGCGATCGATTGAATTATTTGGAGGCATTCTCGTAGCTATTGCAGTCTTATATTTTTGCACAAAATAGAAAATTGAGCTAGCTTAACTTGGGCATTGGATTCGTGTTATTCGGAGCCCTGAGTCAAAATGATCAAGTTGATCGGCGAGTTCAAATGATCATTCTAAACTGATAATCGGTGCTCATTGAGTAAGGCTTATTAATGATGCATAATCCATGACATCAAGCAGTTTGCAATAGATTTGATTACTTGAAGGCTTCATAGCAATTTCAGTCTTAAACTTTGTCACAATATAGAAAATTTAGCTAGCTTAACGTGGGCGTTAGATTCGTGGCATTCTGAGCTTTGAATCAAAAATTATTGAGGATTTAGTGTGGACATGTCAAGTTGACCGGTGAGTTAAAATGATGATTATAAACTGATCATTGGTGCTCATAAAATAAAAGCTTATTAATGAAGCATATTGCATGGCATCAAGCAGTTTGCGATAGTTTGGATTACTCGGAGGCTTTGTCGTAGCTATTTCAATCTTAAATTTTTTGACAATATAGAAAATTGAGCAAGCTTAACATGAGCGTTGAATTCATGTATTGCGGCGCTCGAAATAAGACGATTTAGTGCTAACATGCCAATTTGATCGGACAGTTAAAATGATAATTCTTAACTAATTATTGGTGCTCATTGAGTAAACGCTTATAAATGAAGCATAATGCATGGCATCAAGCAGTTTGCGAAAGATTCGATTACTCTTAGGCTTTGTCGTAGCTATTTCTATCTTCAATTTTGTCAAAATATAGAAAATTGAGCTAGTTTAACATGGGCCTTGGATTCGTGTAATTCTGAGCTGTGAATCAAAATTACGGACGATTTAGTGCAGACACGCCAAGTTGATCGGTCAGTTAAAATGATTATTCTAAATTGATTATTGAGTAAAGGCTAATAAATGAAGCATAATTCATGGCATCAAGCTGTTTGCGATAGATTGAATTACTTGGAGGCTTTATCGAAGCTATTTCAGTCTTACATTTTTTCACAATATAGAAAATTGAGCTAGGTTAACGTGAACATTGGATTCGTGTCATTATGAGCTCTGAATCAAAATTTACAAAAGATTTAGTGCAGACATGTCAGGTCGATCAGTCAGTTAAAATGATCATTCTAAACTGATCCTTAATGCTCATTGAGTAAAGGCTTATTAATGAAGCATAATGTGTGGCATCACGCAGTTTCAATAGATTCGATTATTTGGAGGCTTTGTCGTAGCTATTTCAATTTTAAATTTTGCCAAAATATAGAAAATTTAACTAGTTTAATGTGGGTGTTGAATTTGTGTCTTTCTGAGCTCTGAATCAAAAGTTACGGACGATTTCGTGCCGACATGTCAAGTTGACTAGCTATTTAAAATGAGCATTCTAAACTTATCATTGCTGCTCATTGAGTAAAGGCTTATTAATGAAGCATAATTCGTGGCATCAAGCAGTTCGCAATAGATTGAATTATTCGGAGCCTTTCTTGTAGCTATTTCAATCTCAAATTTTTTTCACAATATAGAGAATTGAGCTAGCTTAACGTATGCGTTGGATTCGTGTTATTCAGAGCTCTGAATCAAAACTGACAAATGATTTTGTGCGGACATGTTAAGCTGATCGGCCAGTTAAAATAATCATTATAAACTGATCATTGGTGCACATTGAGTAAAGGCTTATTAATGAACAATAATGCATGGTATCACAGTGTTTGCGATAGATTCGATTACTAGGATGCTTTTTCGTAGCTATTTAAGTCTTAAATTTTGTCACAATATTAAAATTTAGCTAGCTTAACGTGGGTGTTAGATTCGTGACATTCTGAGCTTTGAATCAAAAGTTATAAACGGTTTAGTGTGGACATGCCAAGTTGACCAGCGAGTTAAAATGATCATTCTAAACAGATAATTTATGCTCATTGAATAAAAGCTTATTAATGAAGCATAATGCATGGAATCAAATAGTTTTCGATAGATTGGATTACTCAGAAGCATTGTCGTAGCTATTTCAGTCTTAAAATTGAGCTAGCTTAACATGAGCGTTGAATTCATGTCACTCTGAGCTCGGAATAAGACGATTTAGTGCAGATATGCCAAGTTGATCGGTCAGCTAAAATGATAATTCTAAACTGATTATTGGTTCTCATTGAGTAAACGCTTATTAATGAAGCATAATGCATGGCATCATGCACTTTGCGATAGATTTCTTTACTTTGAAGCTTTGTCGTAGCTATTTCCGTCTCCAATTTTGTCGCAATATAGAAAATTTAGTTAGTATAACGTGGGCATTGGATTTGTGTCATTTTGAGCTCTGAATGAAATGCTATAGACCATTTAGTGCGGACATACCAAGTTGATCGATTAGTTAAAATGATCATTCTAAATTGATCATTGGTGCTCATTGAGTAAAGGCTTATAAATGAAGCATAACTCATGACATCATTCAGTTTGCGATAGATTGAATTACTTGGTGGTTTTTTTGTAGCTATATCACTCTTAAATTTTGTCAAAATATAGAAAATTGAGCCACCTTAACGGGGGCATTGGATTCATGTCATACTAAGCTCCGAATCAAAAGTTACGGACAATTTAGTGCGGACATGTCAAGTTGATCGGTGAGTTAAAATTATCATTCTAAATTGATCATTGGTACTCATTGAGTAAACACTTATAAATGAAGAATTATTCATGGCATCAAGCATTTTGCAATTGATTGGATTACTTGGCGGCTCTGAGTAAAAGCTACTTCGGTCTTAAATTTTATCACAATATTGAAAATTGAGATAGCTTAATGTTTCCGTTGGATTCGTGTAATTCTGAACTCTATATCAAAAGTTAT
>JAENJI010000091.1:0-47677 GCA_018901935.1 Pugionium cornutum | reverse complement strand
CTGAAGGATCCACCATTGCACTGAGGATCCGTCTAGTGACCAGCACTTCCCCCACATCAGGGTACTCAATGTCACCGTACTCTCCTTCTGGTTCATTGTCCTCTTCATCTTGGGACTCATATTCTCCTGCCTCCGTAATCAGCATGACTCGGTTGTTTGGGCACTCCCTTGAGATGTGTCCACGTCTCCTGCACTTGAAACAAGTTATGTCACGTGATCTTTGAGGTTAGAAGACTTACCAGGCTCTCTCTGGTCACGGGTGGGTTCAGGAGGCTTGCTCTTGAACCTCGACTCGATCTCTACGCTTTTGCCTTTGTCTACGGTCTTAGGCATATTGCTTGGTGCCCAAGGTGTCTTAGGCTTGCTGCGGATGTCTTGGCTCTTACGTTTGATGTGCTGCTCAGCTTGCACAGATAGGTGGAACAAGTCTTTGAAGTCGTTGTAGATTTGCCTTTCCACCTTGCAGCTGATCCTTTCTTGGACTCCATCCAAGAATTGCGCCATCAATGCTTCTTCATCATCATTGAGCTCCAATCTGTTCCTTAACCTCTCGAACTCTTCATAGTACTCCTCTACTGATCTGGTACCCTGTTTAAGAGGAGTCCATCCAAGAATTGCCCCATCAATGCTTCTTCATCATCATTGAGCTCCAATCTGTTCCTTAACCTCTCGAACTCTTCATAGTACTCCTCTACTGATCTGGTACCCTGTTTAAGAGTACGAAAACGTCGTTGCAAATCCCTATGAAAGTAAGGTGGAACATACCTTTGTGCATGAGGTCTTTCATGTCGACCCATGAGTCTACGGGTCTCATTCTCTTCCTCCTTCTGTCAGATACCTCACGATCCCACCAGATGAGGGCATTGTCCGTGAGTTGTGCTACTGCCATTGAGACTCTCCTAGGTCCTGGTTGGTTGTAGTGATCAAGATATGATCCATTCGCTTCTCCCAATCTAGGTAAGCCTCGGGGTCTACTTTTCCTGCAAAACTTGGAGGAGTTAGTTTAACATCAGGATGAATTATGAGGTTGTAGGTCCTCATCTCCATCTGGCTGGGGTTCCTCCTGTTCGTGCCGTGTCCTAAGGTACTCAGGACCCTCAGGACGATCTGCTCAGCTCTCACGTGCCTTATGGCCTGGAATCTTACTGGTCTCTCCACGCGCCCCAACCTCTCGCCTATGGATGCGAGTTGTGTTTGGAGTGTGGTGAACATGGTCATCATGGCTTCAGCTGCGTCTCTATTCTCTTCTCCCATGTGTGCTACAAAGAAAGAAGACAATTAGGGTGCTCCTAAATTATTAGGAGAGTTTTCTTTTATATGTGGTTTGAAAAAATGCAAAAAGGAAAAATTCTAAAGAAAGGAAATTCGAAAAAAAGGAAACTTCCTAGACAACTTGTGCTAGCTGTCCAATTCGAATTCTTTTAGTATCTTTTCTATTTTCTTTTTCTTTTCTTTTTAATTAAACTTAAAAATAAAGGAAATATGACTTAAACAAAAAGGAAAACGTGTATGCAATGCAAAAAGTGAATCTAAACCCTAGTGATACACGTAGGAGGCTAGATGCACTCGGTTTGGAGTTTGAGGTTATCTTTTTGATTTTTCTTGAATGCGACTTAAACTAATGCAAGAACACAAAACAAAACAAGCAAAAGGATAGAAACAACCTGGTTTAGGAGCTTTAAGCTCTGATACCAAAATGATACAAGCCTTGATTCAAGGATGTATGCGCGTGGGCTGTTTGTAGAAGATTAGGTGAGAAACTCAACCTTAGGCTTCTGGATAGGGGTTTTCTGGTTGCTAAACGATGGAAGGGTGAAGTGAACCACACGAGGGGTGATGAACCTCGTGATAAATCACAAACTTAGAGCTAGGAGGGCTTGTCTCAACTAGGTTCTAAGCGCACAAGATTCTTAGAGAGAAAACTTGTAGGAAAAAGTTCTACTTTATTAATAATCAAAAAGGTTGTCGAACTACAATGCTGGAAGGAGCCTTATTAATATGCTCGACAGCTTGACCTTCTAGGGTCGACTCAAATAAAGAAAAGGAAAGTTTACAAAAGTGCACAAAAGGAAAAGATACAAAAGTGCATAACCGAAAAAGGACCTATTCCTAAAATGTTCTTGACTCAAAAATGTAAAGCAACTAGATCCTACCCTGCAAAACAGAAAGAGGCATATATTCGAATGTAAACTTACCTTAACTCACCTCACGGCCAAGAAATGGAAGGTGGCCGTCCTTGTGGCATGCACGCCTTACTCCTAGTCTTCGACTTGGAGTAGGGTTAAATATCTTTGGGCCCTGACCTCTCTTGCCACTAAAGCCCAAGTCTCTGATGTTCCTTGTGTTGTTGAGAAGCCTTTGGACTCTAATTTGCTCTTCTGGCCCATTGTCCTTAGCTGCTCTTCCTCTAGAAGCTTGTCGACCCATAAGCTGAATTTGTGGAAGAGTGCTCTTGATCTGCTTCTTGTCATTGCTCCTGGAGGTACCACTGGTGTAGATACTTCCTCTAAGTGCATGTCCTGGAGCTGGTAGCTCATTTGGTCCGAGTCCTCTTGTGTAGAAGTGGAAGTGTGCGTGTACTCGGCTGGATGGCCTGTACCGGCTGGATTGTGCGCGGTACTGGCCGGAATGACTTCAGGACCGGCCAAGTTGATCCCAGAGTCGGCGGTGTCATCAGGGGGACCGGCGGTGTCATTCACGTCCCCAACAAGTGTGCCGGAAGCTTGGGCCTCTCCGCGGCGATGTTGACCGGTCTGGTCCTATAGGTCGAGGGTCCGGCGGTACTGTCTGGTCCGGCAGGCGCGCCAGATGGTCCTGCTGTCTCGGGCAAGCTTCCTGGTCGGCCAGTCTGGTCTCCTGGCTGGATGTACGACCTGATGTCCTCATCAGGCAGGCATGCCAGATGACTGTCTCCAAGCTTCCTGGTCAGTCTGGTCTCCTGGCTGGATGGACCTGATTTCCTCATCATCCCTCCCTCTTCAGTCCTCAAAACTGGTTCATCTGCATGGAAAGGGGCTAAGTCAGTAACATTGAACGTATTGGATACATTAAACTCACCTGGAGCTCGATCCGGTAGGCGTTGTTGTTGATCCTCTCGAGCACTCTGAATGGTCCATCTCCTCTTGGTGCTAGCTTGGAACTCCTTAGGTTTGGGAACCTCTCCTGCCGTAGGTGTAGCCACACCCAATCGCCTGGTTGAAAGATCACCTCCTTTCTTCCTTGTTGGCATGAATCACGTACTGTCCGGTCCTCTTCTCCGAGTTTTCTGCTACCTTCTGGTGTAACCTCCTTATGAACTCTGCCTTGGATGCTCCGTTGAGGTTGGTCATCTCAGCTGGTGGTAGTGGTGTTTGCTCCAATGGGGTGAGAGGGTTGAAGCCGTATACCACTTCAAATGGTGTCTTCTTGGTTGCTGAGTGCATGGCTCGGTTGTAAGCGAACTCTATGAATGGCAGGCACTCCACCCAAGTCTTTAGGTTCTTCCCTAGTGTAGTCCTGAGAAGGGTTGATAGTGTCCTGTTGACAACTTCAGTTTGGCCATCGGTTTGAGGATGGCAGGTGGTAGAGAAGAGTAGCTTCGTGCCTAGCTTTCTCCAAAGGGTCCTCCAGAAATGGCTGAGGAACTTGGTGTCCCTGTCTGATACGATGGTCCTTGGCACTCCATGAAGCCGTACTATCTCTCTGAAGAACAGCTCAGCTGTTTGTGTGGCATCATTGACATTGGCACATGGAATGAAGTGTGCCATCTTGGAGAATCTGTCCACCACTACAAAGATTGCATCTTTGTGGTTGATCTTGGGCAGACCTAGAACAAAGTCCATTGAGATGTTCACCCATGGATGTGTGGGTATGGGCAGTGGGAGATACAACCCGTGAGGTTGCACTCGAGACTTTGCCTTCTTGCAAGTGATGCATCTTGCACAATGTGCTTCTACTGTCCTCTTGATGTGTGGCCAGTAGAAGTGCTCCTTGACCACTGCTAGAGTCTTGTCGACACCAAAGTGGCCCATGAGTCCTCCTCCATGAGCTTCTCGGATGATAAGCTCCCTTAATGATCCTTGTGGTATGCACAGCCTTCTTTCTTGGAACAAGAATCCCTCATGGATGTAGAACTTGCCATGACTCCCTGTGCCACACTCCTTGTAGCTCTCAGAAAAGTCAGGATCATCCCTGTATAGGTCCTTGATGTGCTCGAACCCTAGGACCTTTGCCTCCATGGTGGATATCAAGGCAAACCTCCTTGATAGTGCATCGGCTACCATATTATCTTTGCCCTTCTTGTACTTGATGACGTACGGGAAGGTCTCTATGAACTCCATCCACCTGGCATGTCTCCTCTTGAGATTGGTTTGCCCTCTGAGGTGTTTGAGAGTCTCATGATCAGTGTGGATCACAAACTCCTTGGACAGCAAGTAATGCTGCCAAGTCTCCAATGCTCGGACAAGGGCATAGAGCTCCTTGTCATAAGTGGGGTAGTTCAGTGAGGCACCACCTAGCTTCTCACTGAAGTATGCCACTGGTCTCCCTCCTTGCGTTAGCACTGCTCCTATGCCTATTCCAGAGGCATCACACTCCACTTCAAACGTCTTGTTGAAGTCGGGCAGGACTAGCACTGGTGCATGTGTAAGGCTGTCCTTCAAGGCCTTGAATGCCTTCTCCTGAGCTTCTCCCCAGCTGAATCCCACGTTCTTCTTCACTACTGCCGTCAGTGGTGAGGCAATACTACTGAAGTTGGGCAGGAATCTCCTATAGAAGTTGGCCAGTCCGTGGAAGCTCCTCACTTGGCTGATGTTGCCTGGTGTTGGCCATTCTTGTATGGCTCGAATCTTTTCCTCATCAACCTGTAGGCCCTGTGAACTTACAACAAAACCTAAAAAGACAAGCTTATCAGTACAAAAGGTGCACTTCTTGAGATTGGCATAAAGCTCTTCTTGTCGAAGGGTTTTAAGTACCATCTCAAGATGTGTGAGGTGTTCCGTAGGCACTTACTATAAACAAGTATGTCATCAAATTAAACTACCACAAACTTACTGATGTACGCCCTAAGAACTTGGTTCATAAGGCGCATGAAGGTGCTTGGGGCATTAGTCAAGCCAAAATGGCATGACTGTCCACTCGTAGAGCCCTTGCTTTGTCTTGAAAGCAGTCTTCCACTCATCACCTTCCTTCATTCTTACCTGGTGGTATCCACTTTTGAGGTCTATCTTGGAGAAGACCGTGGCTCCACTCAGCTCATCTAGCATGTCATCCAGTCGTGGTATTGGATGCCGGTACTTGACTGTGATGTTGTTGATTGCTCGGCAGTCCACGCACATGCGCCAAGTCCCATCCTTCTTGGGCACTAGTAGCACTGGTAAGGCACATGGACTGAGGCTCTCTCGAACATAGCCTTTCTCCAGGAGCTCCTTGACTTGCTTCTCAAGCTCCTTGGACTCCTCTGGACTCATCCGGTAGGCTGGCCGGTTGGTCAGGGCTGCTCCGGGCACTAGATCAATCTGGTGTTCTATGCCATGTAAAGGAGGCAAGCCTGCTGGTATCTCCTCCGGAAATACATCCTGGAACTTGTTGAGGAGAGTTGCTACTTCAGGAGGTAGCTCTACCTGTTCTTTTTTTACATTCAACACTTCCTTGAAAACCATTAGTAACATTAAATCCTTTGAGGCTAAAGCTCTCCGGACATGGCTTGGTTGAATAAGAAAATTAGACTTGATAAGTTTCTTTTCCTTACTCATTTGGAGTTGTAGCTCATGTACCTGGGCAGGTGTAAGAGGAGCCAAGCTGACCTTTCTTTGTCATGCACAAAAGTGTAGAGATTGGTTCGGCCATCATGCCTGGTCTCTTTGTCAAACTGCCATGGTCTTCCTAGCAGAAGATGGCCAGCTTGCATGGGCACCACGTCGCACACGACTTGGTCTTGGTACTTGCCCACACTGAATGGCACAGTGACTTGCTCATGGATCTTGAGCTCCACTTTGTCATCGAGCCATCTCAGTCTATATGGTCGAGGATGCTTTGTCTTCTCTAGACCTAGCTTATCAACCATATATGTACTAGCAACGTTAGTGCAAGAACCACCATCTATGATGAGGTTACATACCTTGCCCTTGATGGTGCAACGGCTGTGGAAGATGTTCTCCCTTTGGATGGTCTCTGAAGGATCCACCATTGCACTGAGGATACGTCTAGTGACCAGCACTTCCCCCACATCAGGGTACTCAATGTCACCATACTCTCCTTCTGGTTCATAGTCCTCTTCATCTTGGGACTCATACTCTCCTGCCTCCGTAATCAGCATGACTCGGTTGTTTGGGCACTCCCTTGAGATGTGTCCACGTCCCCTGCACTTGAAACAAGTGATGTCACGTGATCTTTGAGGGTTAGAAGACTTACCAGGCTCTCTCTGGTCATGGGTGGGTTCAGGAGGCTTGCTCTTGAACCTTGACTCGATCTCTATGCTCTTGCCTTTGTCTACGGGCTTGGGCATGTTGCTTGGTGCCCAAGGTGTCTTAGGCTTGCTGCGGATGTCTTGGCTCTTACGTTTGATGTGCTGCTCAGCCTGGACAGATAGGTGGAACATGTCTTTGAAGTCATTGTAGATTTGCCTTTCCACCTTGCGGCTGATTCTTTATTGGAGTCCATCCAAGAATTGTGCCATCAATGCTTCTTCATCATCATTGAGTTCCAATATGTTCCTTAGCTTCTCAAACTCTTCATAGTACTCCTCTACTGATCTGGTGCCCTGCTTAAGAGTACAAAAACGACGTTGCAAATCTCTATGAAAGCAAGGTGGAACAAACCTTTGTCGCATGAGGTCTTTCGTGTCGACCCATGAGTCTACGGGCCTCATTCTCTTCCTCCTTCTGTCAGATACCTCACGATCCCACCAGATGAGGGCATTGTCCGTGTGTTGGGCTACTGCCAATGAGACTCTCCTAGGTCCTGGTTGGTTGTAGTGATCAAAGATCTGATCCATTCTTCTTTCCCAATCTAGGTAAGCCTCGGGGTCTACTTTTCCTGCAAAACTAGGAGGAGTTAGCTTAACATCAGGATGATATTACCCGGTTTTAGGTGTGTTCATCTCCATCCTCATGATGTCTAGGAGGCATTCTTGGTCTCTGGTAAAGACCATATGGCTCAAAGCCATCATCTTCTGCCTCTGGTTGCCGTGGAGGTCCTCTCGGCCTATGGTGATAGTTATGAGGTTGTGTGTCCTCATCTCCATCTGGCTGGGGTTCCTCCTGTTCGTGCCATGTCCTAAGGTGCTCAGGACCCTCAGGACGGTCTTGCTCAGTTCTCACGTGCCTTATGGCCTGGAATCTCACCGGTCTTTCCACGCGCTCCAACCTCTCGCCTATGGATGCGAGTTGTGTTTGGAGTGTGGTGAACATGGCCATCATTGCTTCGGTTGCTTCTCTATTTTCTTCTGCCATTGTGTGCTACAAGGAAAGAAGACAAGTTAGGATGCTCCTAAATTATTAGGAGGGTTTTCTTTTTATAAGGATTCGAAAATTTGCAAAAAGGAAAAAATTTGGGAATTGGAAATTCAAAAATGTGAAGATTTGAGAAAAAGGAAACTTTCTTGACAATTTGTGTTAGCTGTCCAATTCGAATTCCTTTAGTATTCTTTCTATTTTCTTTTTCTTTTCCTTTTAATTTAACTTAAAAATTAAAGGAAATATGATTTAAACAAAAAGGAAAACGTGAATTGCAATGCAAAAGTGAATCTAAACCCTAGTGATACATGTAGAAGGCTAGATGCACTCGGTTTGGAGTTTGATGTTATTTTTTTGATTTTTCTTGAATGAGACTTAAACTAATGCAAGAACTAAAAACAAAACAAGCAAAAGGATAGAAACAACCTGGTTTAGGAGCTTTAAGCTCTGATACCAAATGATACAAGACTTGATTCAAGGATGTATGCGCGTGGGCTATTTGTAGAAGATTAGGTGAGAAACTCAACCTTAGGCTTCTGGATGGGGGTTTTCTGGTTGGTAAAAGATGGAAGGGTGAAGTGAACCACACGAGGGGTGATGAACCTTGTGATAAATCACAAACTTAGAGCTAGGAGGGCTGGTCTCAACTAGGTTCTAAGCGCACAAGTCTCTTGAGAGAATAACTTGTTGAAAGAAAATTCGATCTTTATTAATATCAAAAAGGTTGTCGAACTACAATGCTAGAAGGAGCCTTATTAATATGCTCGACAGCTTGACTTACTAGGGTCAACTCAAATAAGAAAAGGAAAACTTACAAAAGTGCACAAAGGAAAAGATACAAAAGTGTATAACCGAAAAAGGACCTATTCCTAAAATGTTCTTGACTCAAAAAATGTAAAGCATCTAGATCCTACCCTGCAAAACAGAAAGAGGCATATATTCGAATGTAAACTTACCTTAACTCACCTCACGGCCAAGAAATGGAAGGTGGCCGTCCTTGTGGCATGCACGCGCCTTGCTCCTAGTCTTCAACTTGGAGTAGGGTTAAGAATCTTTGGGCCCTGACCTCTCTTGCCACTAAAGCCCAAGTCTCTGATGTCCCTTGTGTTGTTGAGAAGCCTTTGGACTCTACTTTTCTCTTCTGGCCCATTGTCCTTAGCTGATCTTCCTCTAGGAGCTTGTCCACCCATAAGCTGAATTTGTGGAAGATTGCCCTTGATCTGCTTCTTGTCATTGCTCCTGGTGGCACTACTGGTGTGGATATTTCCTCTAGATGCATGTCCTGAAGCTGGTAGCTTATCTGGTCCGAGTTTCCTTGTGTGGAAGTTGAATTGCTCGTGCACTCGGCTGGATCGGCTGTACCGGCTGGACTGTGCGAGGTACTGGCCGGAATGCCTTCAGGACCGGCCAAGTTGATCCCGAGTTGGTGGCATCACCAAGGGGACCGGCGGTGTCATCCACGTCCCCACCAAGTGTGCTGGAAGCTTGGGCCTCTCCGCCGGCAATGCTGGTTGCTCTGGTCCTATTGGTCGAGGGTCCGGCGGTACTGCTTGGACCGGCAGGCGTGCCAGATGGCCCGGCTGTCTCAGGCAAGCTTCCTGGTCGGCCAATCTGGTCTCCTGGCTGGATGTACGACCTGATGTCCTCATCACCCAAGCTTCCGGCACACTTGGTGGCGACGTGGATGACACCGCCGGTCCCTCTGGTGATGCCGCCAACTCCGGGATCAACCTGGCCGGTCCTGAAGGCATTCCGGCCAGTACCTCACACAATCCAGACGGTACAGCCGATCCAGCCGAGTACACGCGCATTTTCACTTCTACACAAGAGGACTCGGACCAAATGAGCTACCAGCTCCAGGACATGCACCTAGAGGAAGTATCTACACCAGTGGTACCTCAAGGAGCAATGACAAGAAGCAGATCAAGGGCACTCTTCCACAAATTCAGCTTATGGGTCGACAAACTCCTAGAGGCTTGTATCATTTTGGTATCAGAGCTTAAAGCTCCTAAACCAGGTTGTTTCTATCCTTTAGCTTGTTTTGTTTCTTGTTATTGCATTAGTTTAAGTTCCATTCAAGAAAATAAAAAAAATAACATCTAAAACTCATACCGAGTGCATCTAGGTCCTACGTGCATCACAAGATTCTAGAATCATTCTTGCATTGCTATATTCGACATTCCTTTTTGTTAGAATCTTATTTCCATTAAATTTAAGTTAAATTAAAACGAAAAGAAAAAGAAAATAGGAAAATTAGCAAAAGGATTCGAATTGGACAGCTAGCAATAGTTGTCAAATCTTCATATTTTCGAAATTTCCAATTCTCAGATTTTTTCCTTTTTTCAGTTTTTCGAATCCCCTTATAAAAGAAAACCCTCCTAATAATTTAGGAGCAGGATAACTTGTACTCTATCATAGTAGTACACAATGGCAGAAGAAAATAGAGAAGCAACTGAAGCCATGATGGCCATGTTCACCACCCTCCAAACGCAACTCGCATCCATAGGCGAGAGATTGGAGCGCGTGGAGAGGCCTGTGAGATTCCAGGCCATAAGGCACGTGAGAGCTGAGCAAGACCGTCCTGAGGGTCCTGAGCACCTTAGGACACGGCACGAACAGGAGGAGCCCCAACCAGATGGAGATGAGGACACACAACCTCATAACTATCACCCTAGGCCGAGAGGACCTCCACGGCAACCAGAGGCAGAATATGATGGCTTCGAGCCATATGGTCTTCACCAGAGACCAAGGATGCCTCCTAGACATCATGAGGATGGAGATGAACACGCCTACAACCGGGTAACTCATCCTGATGTTAAGCTAACTCCTCCAAGTTTTGCAGGAAAAGTAGACCCCGAGGCTTACCTAGATTGGGAGAGAAGAATGGATCATATCTTTGATCATTACAACCAACCAGGGCCGAGGAGAGTCTCAATGGCAGTAGCACAACTCACGGAAAATGCCCTCATCTGGTGGGATCGTGAGGTATCTGAAAGAAGGAGGAAAAGAATGAGGTCCATAGACTCATGGGTCGACATGAAAGATGTCATGCGACAAAGGTTTGTTCCACCTTACTTTCATAGAGACTTGCAACGTCGTTTTCGTACTCTTAAGCAGGCTACCAGATCAGTAGAGGAGCACTATGAAGAGTTCGAGAAGCTAAGGAACAGGATGGAGCTCAATGATGATGAAGAAGCATTGATGGCACATTTCTTGGATGGACTCCAAGAGAGAATCAGCCGCAAGGTGGAAAGGCAAATCTACAATGACTTCAAAGACTTGTTCCACCTATCTGTCCAGGCTGAGCAGCACATCAAACATAAGAGCCAAGACATCCACAGCAAGCCTAAGACGCCTTGGGCACAAGCAACATTCCCAAGCCCATAGAAAAAGGCAAGAGCATAGAGATCGAGTCAAGGTTCAAGAGCAAGCCTCCTGAATCCACCCGTGACCAGAGAGAGCCTGGTAAGTCTTCTAACCCTCAAAGAGATAGTACGGCTTCATGGAGTGCCAAGGACCATTGTATCAGACAGGGACACCAAGTTCCTCAGCCATTTCTGAAGGACCCTTTGGAGGACTCTTCTCTACCACCTGCCATCCTCAAACCGATGGCCAAACTGAAGTTGTAAACAGGACACTATCAACTATTCTCAGGACTACACTAGGGAAGAACCTCAAGACTTGGGTGGAGTGCCTGCCAATCATAGAGTTCGCTTACAACCGAGCCGTGCACTCAGCAACCAAGAAGACACCATTTGAAGTAGTATTCGGCTTCAACCCTCTCACCCCATTGGAGCAAACGCCACTGCCACCAGCAGAGATGACCAACCTCAACGGAGCATCCAAGGCTGAGTTCATGATACAAGCCTCGATTCATGGCTTGGATGCGTGTGGGCTGTTTGTAAAAGATTAGGTGAGAAACTCAACCTTAGGCTTCTGGATGGGGGTTTTCTGGTTGGTAAAAGATGGAAGGGTGAAGTGAACCACACGAGGGGTGATGAACCTTGTGATAAATCACAAACTTAGAGCTAGGAGGGCTGGTCTCAACTAGGTTCTAAGCGCACAAGTCTCTTGAGAGAATAACTTGTTGAAAGAAAATTCGATCTTTATTAATATCAAAAAGGTTGTCGAACTACAATGCTAGAAGGAGCCTTATTAATATGCTCGACAGCTTGACTTACTAGGGTCAACTCAAATAAGAAAAGGAAAACTTACAAAAGTGCACAAAGGAAAAGATACAAAAGTGTATAACCGAAAAAGGACCTATTCCTAAAATGTTCTTGACTCAAAAATGTAAAGCATCTAGATCCTACCCTGCAAAACAGAAAGAGGCATATATTCAAATTGAAACTTACCTTAACTTACCTCACGGCCAAGAAATGGAAGGTGGCCGTCCTTGTGGCATGCACGCGCCTTGCTCCTAGTCTTCAACTTGGAGTAGGGTTAAAAATCTTTGGGCCCTGACCTCTCTTGCCACTAAAGCCCAAGTCTCTGATATCCCTTGTGTTGTTGAGAAGCCTTTGGACTCTACTTTTCTCTTCTGGCCCATTGTCCTTAGCTGATCTTCCTCTAGGAGCTTGTCCACCCATAAGCTGAATTTGTGGAAGATTGCCCTTGATCTGCTTCTTGTCATTGCTCCTGGTGGCACTACTGGTGTGGATACTTCCTCTAGATGCATGTCCTGAAGCTGGTAGCTTATCTGGTCCGAGTTTCCTTGTGTGGAAGTTGAATTGCTCGTGCACTCGGCTGGATCGGCTGTACCAGCTGGACTGTGCGAGGTACTGGCCGGAATGCCTTCAGGACCGGCCAAGTTGATCCCAGAGTTGGTGGCATCACCAAGGGAACCGGCGGTGTCATCCACGTCCCCACCAAGTGTGCCGGAAGCTTGGGCCTCTCCGCCGGCAATGCTGGTTGCTCTGGTCCTATTGGTCGAGGGTCCGGCGGTACTGCTTGGACCGGCTGACGTGCCAGATGGCCCGGCTGTCTCGGGCAAGCTTCCTGGTCGGCCAGTCTGGTCTTCTGGCTGGATGTATGACCTGATGTCCTCATCAGTTCATAAGGAAGTTACACCAGAATGTAGGAGAAAACTTGGAGAAGAGGACCGGGCAGTACGTGACTCATGCCAACAAGGGGAGAAAGGAGGTGGTCTTTCAACCAGGCGATTGGATGTGCCTACACATACGGCAGGAGAGGTTCCCCAACCTAAGGAGTTCCAAGCTTACACCAAGAGGAGATGGACCATTCAGAGTGCTGGAGAGGATCAACAACAACGCCTACCGGATCGAGCTCCCAGGTGAGTTTAATGTGTCCAACACGTTCAACGTTACTGACTTAGCCCCTTTCCATGCAGATGAACCAGTTTTGAAGTAAAAACCTAGTGAAGAGGGAGGGGATGATGAGGACATCAGGTCGTATGTCCAGCCAGGAGATCAGACTGGCTGACCAGGAAGCTTGCCCGAGACAACCGGGCCATCTGGCACGCCTGCCGGCCCAAGCAGTACTGCCGGACCCTCGACCGATAGGACAACACCAACCAGCATTGCCGGCGGAGAGGCCCAAGCTTCCGGCACACTTGGTGGCGACGTGGATGACACCGCCGGTCCCCTTGGTGATGCCGCTGACTCCGGGATCAACTTGGCCGGTGCTGAAGGCATTCCGGCCAGTACCTTGCACATTCCAGCCGGTACAGCTCTTCCAGCCGAGTGCACGAGCATTTCAACTTCTACACAAGGAAACTTGGACCAGATAAGCTACCAACTTCAGGACATGCATCTAGAGGAAGTATCCACACCAGTAGTGCCACCAGGAGCAATGACAAGGAGTAGATCAAGAGCACTCTTCCACAAGTTCAGCTTATGGGTGGACAAGCTCCTAGAGGAAGATCGATTAAGGACAATGGGGGAGAAGTACAAAGAAGAGTCCAAAGGCTTCTCAACAATGCAAGGAACTTCACAGACTTGGGCTTTAGTGGCAAGAGAGGTCAGGCCCCAAAGATTCTTAACCCTACTCCAAGTCGAAGACTAGGAGCAAGGCGCGTGTATGCAACAAGGACGGCCACCTTCCATTTCTTGGCCGTGAGATGAGTAAGGTAAGTTTCAATTCAAATATATGCCTCTTTCTGTTTTGCAGGGTAGGATCTAGATTCTTTACATTTTTGAGTCAAGAACATTTTAGCAATAGGTCCTTTTTCGGTTATACACTTTTGTATATTTTCCATTTGTGCACTTTTGTAAACTTTCCTTTTCTTTATTTGAGTCGACCCTAGAAACTCAAGCTGTTGAGCATATTAATAAGGCTCCTTCAGCGTTGTAGTTCTACAGCCTTTTTGATATTAATAAAATAGAACTTTCTTTCCAACAAGTTTTCTCTCTAAGAATCTTTTGCGCTTAGAATCTAGTTGAGACCAGCCTTCCTAGCTCTAAGTTTGTGATTTATCACGAGGTTCATCGCCCCTTGTGTGGTTCAATTCACCTTTCCATCAAATACCAACCCAAAAACCCCTATGCAAGAGGTCTAAGGTCGAGTTTCTCACCTAACCTTCTCCAAACAGCCCACGCGCATATAAGCCTTGAATCGAGGCTTGTATCAGGGTTGTCCTGAAATTCTTGGCCAATACACTCTTTGCAAGAAAAAACGCAGGAGCAGTCAAGAAGACTGAATTGTGTCTCCTCTTTCAATGGCTAAAGGAGATCGTCAGAGTCGACGAGGGGGAACCACAAGAAGACAACCTCAGAGATGATGTGAACATCGGATGCATTTTTGCCAGGGAATTATCGTTGTTCGGATTATAGGCACGCAGAGGTGCCAACCCCATCTCTATATTGGCAGCATAGTAACATGATGACTTTTTAAGTGAAGAGCAAATAGAGTAGTAGTTGGGTATCGTATCATCGAGGAAGTAAGATTAACACAGTATAATTACATTAAACACTTAAATGTAGACAAATACTAACTGGGTTTTCGATTAGTTGTCTAATTATCTAATTGCAGAAAAAGTAAAGACCAATTAAATTCTTTAAATAAGATATATGGACAAGCAAAGCATTCGATTCACGGCAATCTTCCATTGACTAACAATTCTATAAGTTCGATTAGATGAATATCTAAGACATAGAACACTTTCTAGTAGGCTGATCCCATATCGTTGTATCAGTCCATTCACCAGCCCAGACTAACAAGCCTTTTGGACAGCAATTTGTCGAATAGCAATCATTGAGTTTTGTATACCTATCACCTTAGGTATCAAATCTCGTTGGCTAAGATGCCATAAACATGTTCAGGCCTACTTACACGTTCTGTCTACACTTATCAGGAGCAAAATATCATAGATCTTGGCATTGATTAGCTACTTCAATCCCATTAAGCATCCTAGACATCAGGATTTCTCACCTAATCTACCTAAACGACCAGATTCCCCTTATCTACCTTACCCACAATCCATACAGAAAACTACTTGGACATATTCAAATAAACAGCAAGCATAATCAAATAGAAGTAATGAAACATAAGAGAAGAGGTGGGCAAATAAATTCTTCACTAGAAACCAAGAGTGCAAGAACAATAGTTGAAAGCAAAATCTCCTCTCTCTAAAAATGGCCACAGCAATAGAATGGAAGAAAACTTAGGTTAAATGTGTGCTTAGAAGGGTTTATATAGTACCCTTTAAATTATATTTCATCTCGGGACAAATCGGTTAACTTAGTATAGGGTTGGGAGAGTTTGGGCACAGGATGGCCAGATATCGGCCAGCTGAGATTGGCCTTATGGCTGATCTCTGGATGGGCAGAGATTTTGCTCAGGTAGGCCCGAGATCGGCCAGCTGAGATTGGCCATCAGGCCGATCTCTTGATGGGAAGAGAGTTTGCTCAGGATCAGCAAGTTGGGGCAGGTGCGATCGGGCATGTGTTGGCCAGATCGCCGATCGCACGGGCAGGACATGGGTGCCACTAGGAAGGTGTGATCGCCCGTATGGTCGATCACATGCGATACAGCAGATGGGCGTGTGGCTTAGCACACGACCAGGCAGGTGGGATGGCTGATTGCATGGGCATCTAGTTGTTGGCCGGGTGGGATTGGCTGATCTCGTGGCTTCCAGGACACTTCTTGGCCAGTTCTTCGTCGCTTGATTCCATCTAACATTTCTCTGTACTAGAAACATCGAAAAGGTATGAAAGTTGCAAAATGCATGAACTAACCTATAGAATGCAATGTCAAATGCAAATGAAAGTGAAAGGATGGATAGAATGCTAATGAAGACAAGAAAAAAGTTGATGCAATGCAGGGGGAACAATGCAAAAACCATGATTATCAACTCTGTTGGACTTGCCTTTTACTCGTCTTCGAGAAAATCAAGCAAAAAGAAACTAAAAAAGAAGATTGAATACTAGGCCTCCTAATTGGAAGCATGAAAAAGACCTAATCCTGGAATCCTTATCGAAAAATATTATAATGCCTGAATCGAGCTTACTTCCCAGTACGTTTTGCATAGGCCACGATATCAATCCCAAGGCATGCTATGCGCAATCAAGGCATGCTATGCATAAGTGAATCTTTCAATGCATCAATCCAGACAAGTTCCTTCCGCTAGGGAGAAATGGTTTCTAAAGTGAGATATGGTGATTTACGTAATTACAAAGGTTCTCTCGAAAAGGAATCGAACTTTTGCAAAACACTAATAGTAAAAAAATGATGCATACAAGGCAAGATTTCCATCTACCTATGTTCTAGTATAGAACTCTCTGTCTAAAACTCAAGTCAATCCCATCCTAAGTGATATACCCTTTCGGGGCTTTCTTTTCCTATCTTCTTTTCTTCTCTCATTTTGAAGTTCTCTTTTTGGCGCTTGGGGGTAGTGATTAATTGGGCTCATTGGAATCACTCTTCCTTTCTAGCTCTTTTTCTTATTTTTCTCTTCTACTTTTGATAATCAATCTAGGCTTTTGTCTTCTTTACTTTCTTAGAGGAATTTTTCACTTTGAAACTTAGAGGTATCTTTTACAATTAATAACCGATTCTTATACCCTTTTCTTATGCACAACCCCACACGTTCCCTTTTTGGGCTCCTATCATTTTCTTTTTCTTTTCATCTCATAATCAAACACCCTAACAAGCCCACCCAAATCCTAACATATGCTAAGATTAGTGTGAAATAAGCATCTACATAAAAGTCCTAGCCTTCTTGTTCTCAAAACTCAACATGTTTTGCAAAGTAAGCATTCTAGTAAAAAGGCCTTACACAATGTTCACACCCAAGAGTAATGTTGGCTTCAAGAAAAATATTGGGTTTGGGAGTGGCATAACCGCCCCAAAGAGCGAGATTCAGCCATTTGGGTTAGAAGAGGGTGGTATAAAGGTGAAAGAAAGCCTGAATGTGTATATCAGTATCTATGAACAAGTCTTAGGAAAGATGCACGTAAGATAATCTCAAATCTGGTTCAAGTTCTAATTCACGAAGTTAGAATCAAATCAAACATATATCAATTCCATAGAATGATCTACCTAATAGGTTTTGGCAAAGTACAAGATTCCCAAGTTTTGAAATGGTGCAAGCATCATAGTACTTTTGGCAAGGGTTCCAATCTTAATCCTAAGTTAAACTTAGTTAAGGGAGTCTAACAATGGTCCATATGCAAATGTAAGTGAAATCATATATGCTTCTAGACTTAATCATAAGACATGTAATATAAATGACAATAAAAATGTTTTTGGTGTTTTAAAGTTTTTCATTTTTTTTGTGATTTCCTAATGCATAAATATATGTACAAAGCAATATGATGCAAATTTGACCGTTAGTGTCCTCTCCCCCAGACTTATTTCTCATCCTCTCGGTGAGAAAATCAATACGAAAGAGAGAGGAAAATAAAAGAAATAAAAAGATGAAAACAGAGGCAAGTTTGAGTTATTGGTACCTCTTTATTGGCGGGTAAGGGTTGAGGGAAATGGTGTGCTCGTTTGTGGGTGTGAGGTCATGTAGGTGGAGTGGACTCATGTGTGATCTGCCTCTCCGAGATCCCATGTATGGTCTGCCTCTCCGAGATCGGCCCAGTAGCCAGTATTAAGTGCTCCATCCGCGATCAGTCCCCTAGGATCGGCCAAGTGGCCAGTCCATGGAGCTCCAGCGACCTTTGACCATGCGCGATCAGTTTGTCCAAGATCGGCCGAGTGGTCGGTGTCTCGGACTCGTGGCATGATCGGCCTCTTGGGTTCGGACGGATGGCCAGTCTTGAAAGTTCCAGGGACTTCTGGCCTCTGGGATCAGTCTGTCCGAGATCGGCCAAGTGGCCGGTCTCTCGGAGTACACCAGTGTTCAGTCTGTCCGAGATCGGCCCGGCAGCCGATCGCAGGCCGGGCAGTGACCTTCGCCTTGCCTCACCTCCTTTTTCATCCTCCTGTTTGTACATTGTTATCTTGGGCTTGAAGTGTATATCACTTGGTCAAGATCTTGGCTCTAATTGTTCTGCCTTGTGCTCACCTAACCTGTCATTCTCACTAGATTTACCATTGCTATCATCTTCCTTCCCCAATATACTTTCATATTTGGCAAAATGACGATGCCTTCTCGTTCCTATCCTCCAAACCTCCAAAGGTTTCTAGAGAGAAAACCTTGTCCTCGATGGTTTTTTTGGGTGTCAATCTGATGTTGAACCTGAGAGTAGAGGTTTTTAAATTGAGTTCAATTATACCTTTCGGCATGTCGATTACAGCTCTTGCGGTTTCTAGGAATAGTCTTCCCAATATTATTTGGTCAGTTGGCTTATCATCCAGCTTCAGCAGAACAAAATCCATGGGAATTATTGAGTCATCAACCTTCACCTGTAAGTTTTCTAAAACTCCAATAGGAGAGCTCTTATACCTATATGCCAAAACCAAAGAGATGCGATCCTTCTTGAATTCTGTTAAAACTAGTCTTCGAGAAACCATCACAGGCATGAGGCTTACACTAGCTTCAAGATCCACCAGGCATTTACCAAAGGAAAACGGGCCACCAGATCGTAGGGTTCTCCCTCCATCTCAATTACTTTGTGAACCATTGGAGAGACATTTTCAGCTTCTACTGAGATTTGGGTACACCTTCTTGCGTTCCGCTTCATTCAAACGCTCACTTCTGCTTTCTTGCCATTTTTGCTCGATTTCCTCTACCTCTTCCCTAGATGTGGGTTCCTCTTCGATACTTATCATGATGGCTTTGCAGTACTCTTGTGCGTTTCCTTCAGGTTTACGAAAGAGTTTACCTTTTGGTGCAGAAGAAGATGAAGCCATCTCAGCTACCTGGTTGTCTAGTGCCTTAAGATGAGACGAGAGGTTCTCATACTTGGCCTTGAGCTCCCCAAAATCACTGTATATCTTGCTTTTGATTTCAGCCAACTTCTTGCTCATCTGCATTGCACCCTTTCCCTGACCTTCCAAGAATTTTTGCAATAGTGCATTTGTGTCATCTACTTGGTTTGGTTTAGGCGGAGGTGGGGTATTGGGTTGAAGGGGTTGTTGCTGATGATTGTACCCCATCATTGGTTGAAAACTTGAAGGTGGATACTTGGGTCTTGCCACATAACCTTGCTGGTAACCTTGAGATAGAGGCTTGTAGGACTCGTAGCTTTGGTCTTGTGGCTTGTAGGGAGGAAAGGTTAGGTCATGAGGGCTCTTCACGTTTGTACTCATGTAGGAGAAATTGGAATGGCTCCGGTAGTTCTGATTGTAACCGTCCTGGTACCCTGAGGGTCCCCCAATGTAGTTCATCTCCTCATGACCTTCCAAAACTTCGTTCCTGTCATATTGATATCCTCGGTACCTCTCAAACTCTCCTACCAATGTTCTCATCTTGGTGTTCCATCTCTCTGAGTCCCCTTTGTTGGTTCAAACGTTTTCTCTTGGCTTGTGCCGTGTCTCTTTCCAACTGTTGGATATTGATGTCAATAGGTTGCAGGGTTATGTGTTTGCGGCTTCTTGTGTTCATGCACCTGCAAAACCCAAAATAAAGATGATTTAAATTCAATGAATAAGATATATGGACCATGGGCAAGACATTTAATTTGGGGCAATCTTCCATTAAATAAAGATTCTACAAGTTTGATTAAATAAATCCATAACACATAAAACACTTTTCTAGTAGGCTATCTATCGACTAACAATCAATGAGGTGAAGTCTAATCTAGTCTACCGATCACCTTAGCCATCCACTCTGGTTGGCTTAGATGCGATAAACATGTTCAAGCCTACCTACACGTTCTATCTACACTTATTAGGAGAAAAACATCATAAATCTAGGCATTGATTAGCTACTTCAATCCCTATCATTAAGCACATCCTAAACATCACAGATTTATCACCTAATCTGCCTTAACAACCCTAATTCAATATCATATTCCCCTAATCTACCTTATCCACGATCCATACAGAAAACTACTCAAACATATTCAAACAAACAACAAGCATAATGAAATAGAAGTAATGAAACACATGATAAGAGGTAGGGTAAAGGAATTCTTCACTAGAAACCAAGAGTGTAAGAACAAAAGTTGAAAGAAAAATCTCCTCTCCCTAAAAATTGCCACATCAATAGAATAGAAGAAAAGTAAGCTTAAAATTCATCTTTTAGAAGGGGTTTTATAGTATCCATAACAAATAGGTTTATCCCCGGGACAAACAGGTTAACTTAAAATAGGTTATTCAAATAATTGCATAACATTGGAATACGGTAAAATATATTGTTAGTGTACTAAATGTTGGAATTATAGATTAATCTTTGTTAGAGAAGTACGTAATCATTTGTATAGTTCTAGATTTATGCCGGGTAATAAAATTTGGTATTCACATGGAGAAACTGATGCAACGATGCAACGATGCAATATTATGCTACCAATTCAAAAAGATTAGATATTACTAGTGTTAGAGTAGAGGAGCCGGCATTAAAAGTTGATATAAACTCAAGTACTATAGAGATGGTGAATGATGCGTTTCGTGAACACATAACATTGAGGATGGGAGTAGAATAGAAGAACCTAATTTGGAAGCCCGAAAATTCATTGATATGTTAGATGCATCGAAGCAGCCATTGTATAAAGGATGTAGAGATGGATCATCACATTTATCGGTTGCAAGCAGGTTGATGACGATAAAGATGGATTTAAACTTAGCTGAAGATTCTGTGCATGCGATAGTTGATTTTGTCAGAGATATATTACTTGAAGTTAATATTGCACCAACTTCATATTATGGGTTTCAAAAACTTGTACTAGTTTTGGATTACCGTATCAGATGATCGATGTGTGTATTGACAACTGCATGATCTATTGGAGAAAAGATAAAAACCGCATGAAGTTCCGATTTTGTCACAAACCTCGATTTCAAGAGACAAGCGATAGAGTATAAACGGATGTGGTAGTTTCCCGTAATAGAGAGGTTAAAGAGATTATATCAATCTGAAGACACAGCAAAGCCTATTAGATGGTATGCAGAACCTAACTAAAATGGAGAAATTATGCATCCCTCGGATGCAGAAGCATGGTAACATTTTCAAGAGGTCTATCCTAGTTTGTATATGAGCCTAGGAGCGTATAACTCGGGTTATCTACAGATGGATTCAACCCTATTGGGAAGCATGAGAGGTAATATTCGTTGTATCCAATTATCATGACACCTTATAATTTTCCTCCGTTGTTGTGCATGAAACGAGATTTTTTTCTAACAATTCTCGTCCCCGGTCCTGAGTATGTTAAGCGATCACTTGATATTTTCTTGCAGCCAGTAATTCATGAGTTTAAAATGTTGTGGCAAAATGGTGTCATACTCAATTTTTTTAAAAATGTATGTATATTATTTTTAGGTCGTATCACGAGTACCAAAGACGTGATGATTAGTGAGTGCGAGTTTTTTGCCAACTCAAGCTCTAGAATCTTGAGATAATGTTTTTCGACCGATGAAAATTGTAGAGTTCTTTCAGTAGCCTAGACGTAAAATTCTTACCGTGCTCGATACGGGGAGTCAAGGTAATTCGACATAGTGTAATAGTTTAAGTTGATCTATAAAAATATATATATATATATTAAAATAATTAGTTTTAATGTTATTCTAATTAAAATTTGTACGTGTTTCAAACAATGGAATAAGGAAATCTATACTATAGATGCTTCATTCTCTTTTGAACAAACCATATACAAAATTTAGAGATATTCCATACGAGGAACGTCAGATATGGTTTAGAATGTTTGCGGTACATTTAATTTTGGTTAATTTATTTTTAAATATATAATTGTTTAAATGCATTTTTAGTAATATATAAATATATTCTGCAACAAGAATTTACGTGAGATCCCATCAACACAAACTTGGTGGAATAAACATTTTGAAAAGAGGTTGCGAAGCAATTTCCCCCACAATTTTCCCGATCGGACCTGGCCGATTGCCTGCGTGCCAAAATGTATCGCCCGCTATCCAATTTTAAGTTAACCGGTTTGTCCCGCTTTAAACCAAGGTGTTAGGGTACTATATTAACCCTTTTAAGTCATAATAACCTAAGTTTCATTCTAGTTGTTTCTGTTGGCCGATTTTCAGGAGAAGACACTTTACTCTCAACTCTTGTTCTTGCTACTTTCGATTCTAGTGAAAAATTCCTATTCCCTATCTCATGTTTTATATTTATCTACTCCTATTTCATTATGTGTGCTGTTTTTATGAATATGTGTGAGTAGTTAGCCTTATGGATTGTGGGTTAGGTAGATTAGTATATTCTGATGTTGAACTTAAGGATTGCCAGACGATAGATTACGGTGCAAAAGAGTTGATTAATCTATAGGCTAGTAAATGGGCTATTGCCACAAGAGTTGATTAGCCTAGTAGAAAGTCTTTTATGTCTTAGGGATTCATCAAATCGAAGCTATAGAATCATTAGTCAATGGAAATTCATCTTGAGTCGAATGCCTTACCCATGGTCCATATATTTTATTCATCGAAATTAAGTTGTGATTACTTTCTCTACAATTGGATAACTAGAAAACAAACCAAAACCCAATTAGAATCTACCTAGATTTAGGTGTTTCATGTATTTCAAGTGTGCTAATCTTCCTTGTATGTGGATTCGATACCATACAACTACTTCGATTGCTATACACTTGGAGTTGTATAGGGATTAGAACTTAAAACCCATCTGATGGGGACATCAGGTCGTATGGCTGGCCAGGAGACCAGACTGGCCGACCAGGGAGCTTGCCCGAGACAGCCGGGCCATTTCGCACGACTGCCGGCCCAAGCGGTACTGTCGGACCCTCGACCAACAGGACCGGACCGATCAGCATTGCCGGCGGAGAGGCCCAAACCTCCGGCACAACTGGTGGCGATGTGGATGACACCGCCGGTCCCATTGGTGATGCCGCCGACTCCGGGATCAACTTGGCCGGTCCAGAAGGCATTCCAGCCAGCACCTCGCACAATCTAGCCGGTACAGCCAATCCAGCCGAGTACACGGGCATTTCAGCATCTACACAAGGAGACTCGGACCAGATAAGCTACCAGCTTTAGGACATGCATCTAGAGGAAGTCTCTACACCAGTGGTGCCACCAGGAGCAATGACAAGGAGCAGATCAAGAGCACTCTTCCACAAATTCAGCTTATGGGTCGACAAACACCTAGAGGATGATCGACAAAGGACAATGGCTAGAAGTGCAAAGAAGAGTCCAAACCCTTCTCAAAAATGCAAGGGACTTCATAGACTTGGGCTTTAGTGGCAAGAGAGGTCAGGGCCCAAAGATTCCTAACCCTACTCCAAGTCGAAGACTAGGAGCAAGGTGCGTGCATGCCACAAGGATGGCCACCTTCCATTTCTTGGCTGTGAGGTAAGAAAGGTAAGTTTTCAATTCGAATATATGCCTCTTTCTGTTTTGCAGGGTAGGATCTAGATTGTTTACATTTTTGAGTCAAAGACATTTTAGGAATATGTCCTTTTTCGGTTATGCACTTTTGTACATTTTCCATTTGTGCACTTTTGTAAACTTTCCTTTTCTTTCTTTGAGTCGACCGTAGAAGGTCAAGCTGTCGAGCATATTAATAAGGCTCCTTCCAGCATTGTAGTTCGACAACCTTTTTGATATTAATAAAGTGCGAATTTTCTTACAAGTTTTCTCTCTAAGAATCTTGTGCGCTTAGAACCTAGTTGAGACCAGCCCTCCTAGCTCTAAGTTTGTGATTTATCACGAGGTTCACCACCCCTCGTGTGGTTCACTTCACCCTTCCACCCAATACCAACCCAAAAACCCATATCCAAGAAGTCTAAGGTTGAGTTTCTCACCTAACCTTCTCCACACAGCCCACGCGCATATAAGCCTTGACTCGAGGCTTGTATCATTTTGGTATAAGAGCTTAAATCTCCTAAACCAGGTTGTTTCTATCCTTAGTTAGTTTTGTTTCTTGTTCTTGCATTAGTTTAAGTCGCATTCAAGAAAAATAAAATAATAACACTAAACTCCAAACCGAGTGCATCTAGCTTCTACGTGTATCACTAGGGCTTAGATTCACTTTTGCATTGCCATTCACGTTTTCCTTTTTGTTCAAATCATATTTCCATTATTTTTAAGTTAAATTAAAAAGAAAAGAAAAAGAAAATAGGAAAAATACCAAAAGAATTCGAATTGGACAGCTAGCACAAGTTGTAGGAAGTTTTCATTTTTCTAAACTTTCTTTTTTCGGGTTTTTCCTTTTTCTCAACTTTTTCCTTTTTGCAAATTCGAATTCCCCTATAAAAGAAAACCCTCCTAATCCACTTAGGAGCAAAATAACATGTGTTTCTTTCTTGTAGCACAATAGCGGAAGAGAATAGAGATGCAGCCAAGGCCATGATGGCCATGTTCACCACCCTCCAAACGCAACTCGCATCAATAGACGAGAGGTTGGAGCGTGTGGAGAGGCCTGTGAGATTCCAGGCCATAAGGCACGTGAGAGCTGAGCAAGACCGTGCTGAAGGTCCTGAGCACCTTAGGACACGGCACGAACAGGAGGAGCCCCAGCCAGATGGAGATGAGGACTTACAACCTCATAACTATCACAATAGGCCGAGAGGACCTCCATGGCAACCAGAGGCAGAAGGTGATGGCTTCGAGCCATATGGACATCACCAGAGACCAAGGATGCCTCCTAGACATCATGAGGATGGAGATGAACATGCCTACAACCGGGTAACTCATCCTGATGTTAAGCTAACACCTCCGAGTTTTGCAGGAAAAGTAGACCCCGCGGCCTACCTAGATTGGGAGAGAAGGATGGATCACAAATTCGATCACTACAACCAACCAGGCCCTACGAGAGTCTCCGTGGCAGTAGCACAACACACGGACAATGCCCTCATCTGGTGGGATCGTGAGGTGTCTGACAGAAGGAGGAAAAGATTGAGGCCCGTGGACTCATGGGTCGACATGAAAGACCTCATGAGACAGAGGTTTGTTCCACCTTATTTTCATAGAGATTTGCAATGACGGTTTCGTACTCTTAAGCACGGTACCAGATTAGTAGAAGAGTACTATGAAGCGTTTGAGAGACTAAGGAACAGGCTGGAACTCAATGACGATGAGGAAGCTTTGATGGCACAATTCTTGGATGGACTCCAAGAAAGAATCAGCCGCAAGGTGGAAAGGCAAATCTACAATGACTTCAAGGACTTGTTCCACCTAAGTGTCCAGGCTGAGCAGCACATCAAACGTAAGAGCCAAGACATCCGCAGCAAGCCTTTGACGCCTTGGGCACCAAGCAACATTCCCAAGCCCGTAGACAAAGGCAAAGGCATAGAGATCGAGTCACGGTTCAAGAGCAAGCCTCCTGAGCCAACCCATGAGCAGAGAGAGCCTAGTAAGTCCTCTAACCCTCAAAGATCACGTTACATCACTTGTTTCAAGTGTAAGGGTCGTGGACACATCTCAAGGGAGTGCCCAAACAACCGGGTCATGCTGATTACGGAGGCTGGAGAGTATGAGTCCCAAGATGAAGAGGACTATGAACCAGAAGGAGAATACGGTGACATTGAGTACCCTGATGTGGGGAAAGTGCTGGTCACTAGATGCATTCTCAGTGCAATGGTGGATCCCTCAGACACCATCCAGAGGGAGAACATCTTCCACAGCCGTTTCACCATCAAGGGCAAGGTATGTAACCTCATCATAGATGGTGATTCTTGCACCAACGTTGCTAGTGCATACATGGTTGACAAGCTAGATCTAGAGAAGACAAGGCATCCTCGACCATATAGACTGAGATGGCTCGATGACAAAGTGGAGCTCAAGATCCATGAGCAAGTCACTGTGCCATTCAGTGTGGCCAAGTACCAAGACCAAGTCGTGTACGACGTGGTGCCCATGCAAGCTGGCCATCTTCTGCTAGGAAGGCCATGGCAGTTTGACAAAGAGACTAGGCATGATGGCCGGACCAATATCTACACTTTTGTGCATGACAAAAGCAAGGTCAGCCTAGCTCCTCTTACACCTGCCCAGGTACACGGGCTACAACTCCAAATGAGTAAGGAAAAGAAACTTATCAAGTCTAATTTTCTTATTCAACCAAGCCATGTCCGGAGAGCTTTAGCCTCGAAGGATTTAATGTTACTAATGGTCTTCAAAGAAACATTGAGTATAGAACAGGAACAGGTAGAGCTACCTCCTGAAGTAGCAACCCTCCTCAACAAGTTCCAGGATGTGTTCCCAGAGGAGATACCAGCAGGCTTGCCTCCTTTACGTGGCATAGAACACCAGATCCACCTAGTGCCCGGAGCAGCCCTGCCCAACCGGCCAGCCTACCGGAGGAGTCCAGAGGAGTCCAAGGAGCTTGAGAAGCAAGTCAAGGAGCTACTGGAGAAAGGCTATGTTTGAGAGAGCCTCAGTCCATGTGCCGTACCAGTGCTACTAGTGCCCAAGGAGGGAATTTGTGAATGTGCGTGGACTGCCAAGCAATCAACAACATCACAGTCAAGTACCGGCATCCGATACCACGGCTGGATGACATGCTGGATGAGCTGAGTGGAGCCACGGACAGTCATGCCATTCAGCTTGACTAATGCCCCAAGCACCTTCATGCGCCTTATGAACCAAGTTCTTAGGGCATACATCGGTAAGTTCATTCTAGTTTATTTCGAAGACATATTGGTTTATAGTAAATGCTTAAGGGATCACCTCACACTTCTTGAGTTGGTGCTTAAAACCCTTCGACAAGAAGAGCTTTATGCCAATCTCAAGAAGTACTTATTTTGTACTGTTAAACTTGTCTTTTTAGGTTTTGTTTTAACTTCACAGGGCCCAAAGGTTGAAGAAGAGAAGATTTGAGCCATACAAGAATGGCCAACACCAAGCAACATCAGCCAAGTGAGGAGCTTCCACGGACTGGCCAGCTTCTACAGAAGATTTGTGCCCAACTTCAGTAGTATTGCCTCACCATTGATGGCAGTAGTGAAGAAGAACGTTGGATTCAGCTGGGGAGAAGCTCAGAAGAAGGCATTCCAGGCCTTGAAGGACAGCCTCACACATGCACCAGTGCTAGTCCTGCCCGACTTCAACAAGACGTTTGAAGTGGAGTGTGATGCCTCTGGAATAGGCATAGGGGCAGTGTTAACCCAAGGAGGGAGACCAGTGTCATACTTCAGTGAGAAGCTAGGTGGTGCCTCACTGAACTACCCCACTTACGACAAGAAGCTTTATGCCCTTGTCCGAGCATTGGACACTTGGCAGCGTTACTTGCTGTCCAAGGAGTTTGTGATCCACACTGATCACGAGACTCTCAAACACCTCAGAGGGCAAACAAATCTCACGAGGAGACATTCCAGGTGGATGGAATTCATAGAAATCTTCCCGTGCGTCATCAAGTACAAGAAGGGCAAAGACAATGTGGTAGCCGATGCACTATCATGGAGGTTTGCCTTGATATCAACCATGGAGGCAAAGGTCCTAGGATTCGAGCACATCAAGGACCTATAAAAGGATGACCCTGACTTTGCTGAGAGCTACAAGGAGTGTGGCACAGGGAGTCATGGCAAGTTTTACATCTATGAGGGATTCTTGTTCCGAGAAAGAAGGATGTGCATACCACAAGGATCATTAAGGGAGCTTATCATCCGAGAAGCTCATGGAGGAGGACTCATGGGCCACTTTGGTGTTGACAAGACCCTAGCAGTGGTCGAGCACTTCTACTGGCCACACATCAAATGGTCAGTAGAAGCCCATTGTGCAAGGTGCATCACTTGCAAAAAGACGAAGTCCCGAGTGCACCCTCACAGGTTGTATCTCCCACTGCCCATACCTACACATCCATGGGTGGACATCTCAATGGACTTCGCTCTAGGTCTGCCCAAGATCAACCACAAGGATGCAATCTTTGTAGTGGTGGACAGATTCTCCAAGATGGCACACTTCATTCCGTTTCCCAATGTTAATGATGCCACGCAAACAGCCGAGCTGTTCTTCAGGGAGATAGTACGGCTTCATAGAGTGCCAAGGACCATCATGTCAGACAGGGACACCAAATTCCTCAGCCATTTCTGGAGGACCCTTTGGAGGAAGCTAGGCACGAAGCTGCTCGTCTCTACCACCTGCCATCCTTAAACCGATGGCCAAACTGAAGTTGTCAACCGGACACTATCAACTCTTTTCAGGACTACACTAGGGAAGAACCTCAAGCCTTGGGTGGAGTGCCTGCCATTCATAGAGTTCGCTTACAACCGAGCCATGCAGTCAGCAACCAAGAAGACACCCTTTGAAGTAGTATACGGCTTCAACCCTCTCACCCGATTGGAGCAAACGCCACTGCCACCAGCAGAAATGACCAACCTCAACGGAGCATCCAAGGCAGAGTTCATAAGGAGGTTACACCAGAAGGTAGCAGAGAACTTGGAGAAGAGGACCGGGCAGTACGTTACTCATGCTAACAAGGTAAGAAAGGAGGTGATCTTTCAACCAGGCGACTGGGTGTGGCTACACCTACAGCATGAGAGGTTCCCCAACCTAAGGAGTTCCAAGCAAACACCAAGAGGAGATGGACCATTCAGAGTGCTGGAGAGGATCAACAACAACGCCTACCGGATCGAGCTCCAAGGTGAGTTTAATGTGTCCAACACGTTCAACGTAACTGACTTAGCCCCTTTCCATGCAGATGAACCAGTTTTGAGGTCAAAACCTACTGAAAAGGGAGGGGATGATGGGGACATCAGGTCGTATGGCTGGCCAGGAGACCAGACTGGCCGACCAGGGAGCTTGCCCGAGACAGCCGGGCCATTTCGCACGACTGCCGGCCCAAGCGGTACTGTCGGACCCTCGACCAACAGGACCGGACCGATCAGCATTGCCGGCGGAGAGGCCCAAACCTCCGGCACAACTGGTGGTGACGTGGATGACACCGCTGGTCCCATTGGTGACGCCGCCGACTCCGGGATCAACTTGGCCGGTCCAGAAGGCATTGCAGCCAGCACCTCGCACAATCCAGCCGGTACAGCCGATCCAGCCGAGTACATGGGCATTTCAGTATCTACACAAGGAGACTCGGACCAGAAAGCTACCAGCTTCAGGACATGCATCTAGAGGAAGTCTCTACACAAGTGGTGCCACCAGGAGCAATGACAAGGAGCAGATCAAGAGCACTCTTCCACAAGTTCAGCTTATGGGTCGACAAGCTCCTAGAGGAAGATCGACTTAGGACAGTGGGCCAGAAGTGCAAAGAAGAGTCCAAGGGCTTCTCAACAATGCAAGGGACTTCAGAGACTTGGGCTTTAGTGGGAAGAGAGGTCAGGACCCAAAGATTCCTAACCCTACTCCAAGTCGAAGACTAGGAGCAAGGCGCGTGCATGCCACAAGGACGGCCACCTTCCATTTCTTGGCCGTGAGGTAAGAAAGGTAAGTTTTCAATTTGAATATATGCCTCTTTCTGTTTTGCAGGGTAGGATCTAGATTGTTTACATTTTTGAATCAAAGATATTTTAGGAATATGTCATTTTTCGGTTATGCCCTTTGTACATTTTCCATTTGTGCACTTTTGTAAACTTTCCTTTTCTTTCTTTGAGTCGACCGTAGAAGGTCAAGCTGTCGAGCATATTAATAAGGCTCATTCCAGCATTGTAGTTCGACAACCTTTTTGATATTAATAAAGTGTAAATTTTCTTACAAGTTTTCTCTCTAAGAATCTTGTGCACTTAGAACCTAGTTGAGACCAGCCCTCCTAGCTCTAAGTTTGTGATTTATCACGAGGTTCATCACCCCTCGTGTGGTTCACTTCACCCTTCCACCCAATACCAACCCAAAAACCCATATCCAAGAAGTCTAAGGTCGAGTTTCTCACCTAACCTTCTCCACACAGCCCACGCGCATATAAGCCTTGAATCGAGGCTTGTATCACCATCACTTTTCAAGATCTTGTCCATTTCGCATTAAGCTCATCGATCCTCTGTGATTCCAAGCTCATGACATTCCTATGCTGTCCATCAAACTCTGGACAATGATTACTGTTACTAGCTTCTAAGTTATTGATCAAAGCGTATGCCTCATCAACATGTCTGGTCATAAAGTCTCCATTGCTTGCAGTGTCTAAGGCTATATGAAATTTTCCCTCGATACCGCGTCAAAGGTGCTTAAGAGATTTGGCTCACTGAATCCATTATGGGGCCAATCCCTTATATATATTCTCCGAATGTGTCCCATACTTCATAAAAGCGTTATACACAATCTTGCTGAAAGTTTAAGATCTTATTTCTCAAAAGTTTGGATGTAGACTTGGTGAAGAAATGGTTCAGAAACGCATATTTGGTCTCATCGCAAGTGGTCTTATTTCTCAAGAGTTTGGAGCTAACTGTTTCAAACAACGAATTGCCTTGTCAGCTAGAGAAAATTTGAATAGAGTGCACACGAGGTAGTGAGCTGGCACTCCATTTGCCTTGATCGTGCTTCAGGACTCTTCAAAAGTCTCGATATGATCCATGGGGTTTTCAGAATGTAACCCATGAAACTGACTTTGCTTCACCAAAGCAATTATCTATGACTTGATCTTAAAATTATTCTTAGCAATTGGAGTGGGCCTAATCGCATATCGATTGGCACAGAATGCATCTGGCATGTCATTATCTCCTAGAGTATGATGACCACCATCCTGATGCTGTCTCCTTTTGTTGGCTTCAGCTCCATGCACATCGGGTGCTAGGAACTAAGCTTGGTTATCCATGTTGTCAAACTTATCAGCAATGTTGAGTTGTCTTAACTTGAATTTCCGGTTTAACCTTTCTAGTCCTGCAAGTTCTTAGTTGTCTAAAGCAATGATATTGCCTAACTCTCTACCTCTGGTCATAAACTGAAACACACAAAAAGATACGCTATATATTAGTAACCAGATTTTTTAGACAAAATGTTAATTTTAAACTTATAGGCAACATTATTGGCCCCGACAGTGGCGCCAAAAACTTGATCTCTCATCTTTTAACCCAAAGAAATTTGCTGCAAGTGCACAAGAAAACGGAGTAGTACTTAGGGATCCAATCACAATGACCAATTGTTACAATATAATTCTCATAATAACAATTTTTCTAATACATGTTCTTCTAAACTATCGTTTGAATTCAGATTCTTAAATATGCGTTATTGTTCAAGTTCTACTATGTTCACAAATTGTCTTAACATTAACTTTCGTTAGTAAAAGACAAGTTGCTCAAAAATATTCTTTTCCAGAAACCTAACAACACTTTTGATGCACTCGATTAATCCTAATCTTGTAGTCTAATATATTAGGCTAGACTAAGCAATAATAATAACCTAAATGAAGATCCAAATGAAAATATCTAATTCCAGTAACCTAAGTCTAATGATTCCTGAAATTCCTTTGAAAACCCTAAACCTAACTAGGGATGTACTCAGATATTAATAACGATGAACAAATAATAATCAAAAACAAAAATTCGATAAATAAATAGTATGAAGGTTTAGAACTCTTCTCAATAAAACGAGGAGTATATTTCTTCTCTAAAAATGCTTACAAGTCTAAAAATCAAAAGAGTCTTAGAGAAGATGAAACGTAGCCCTAAAAAGTGGCTAAAAAAACTTTCAATAATTGTAAATAAGTATTAGGTCAAATCAGAGTCGGATTGGGCCAAATATGGGCCCAACCAATTTTTCCACGGAATAACATTCCACTGATTTTTTGAAAACTGGTATAACTTTTGATCGAACCGTTGGATTGATTTCATACCATATGAAAATGAAAGCAAACTCGTTCCGCTATCTTGTGCCAAAGTTTAAGATTTATCCAGCGGTGGGAAGGATTTCAAAGAGTGACAAACTTCAGATGCTTAACCTGAGTTCTGCATTACAATTTTTCCAAAATTGCTTGTTTTCATCCAATATGACCTAAAATCTGTAAAGACTCATAAAAGACTAAAAGTACTCGATAAATACTCAAAAAACCCTGAAAATTAGTTAAAATATATAAAAACCACAACACATCAATAGGGATCTGAAAGAAACCTGAGTGTCCATCTGAAAAGCAGCAGAAAGAATGGTTTGTCAATCTCTCTAACATTTCTTCAATGAAAGATAATGAGAAATGATCATTCCTAGTAGATGCATTCAACTTTTGCTAATCCATGCACATGCGATGACCAGTGGTAGTTCAAGTGGAGATCAACTTATATTTTTCAATGTTAACAATTGTGATTCCCCCTTTTTGCGAACTACATGAACCGGGAAAATCCAAGTACTATCTGAGATATGATAGATTATCCCCGAGATAAGTAGTTTCAGAATCTCCTTCTTAACCACTTCCTTAAGATTTGGGTTCAATCTACGTTTTTGTTCAATGGATGACTTCGATTCATCTTCTAGATATCATATGCATTCATAAAGAAGGAGCTATATCTTTGATGTCATCTAATGAATTACCTATAGCCTTCCTATACTTTTTCAGTTCACTCAAAAGCATAGATGTTTCATCAACATTAAAGCATCATTTACGATTACTGGATATATAGAATTAGGACCAGAAATTCAAACCTCGGTAGTGGTTTTATCTCCAATTTGGGTGCTTTGAGCTTACTCCAATCTTCATCATCGCCAGACTCACCATTGCTACCTATAATCACTCTCATTGCTTCTCCATCCTCAAACAGCTCCAGAAAGAAACCTGATCCTTTGAGGATCATGTGTGAATCCAGTATCTTCAAATATTACAAAGCTTTCTTGTTCACGTCCACACAAGTTTCTCCCCTTTTTGTGATTGTGATTTCTAGGGGGTCTTCCATGTTAAACTCTTCCATATATCCTTCCTCTCAATCCAGGAATGTCTCAATAGAGAAAAATTTTTCTCCTATGATTGGTTTCTTCATTGCATCCATGATGTTGAACTTCAGAGTTGTAGTTTCCAAGTTCAGATCGATGATGCCCATTTTCACATCAATGATAGCTCTAGTTGTAGCCAGAAACGGTTTCCCAAATATTATAGGATTGGTTGGCTCTTTATACATTTCAAGCACGAAAAAATCAGTGGGGATTATCACATTTCCAACCTTCAATGGCAAGTTCTCCAAGACTCCTATACAGTACCCTATAGATCTGTCTACTAGAACCAATGAAATTCGAGTCTTCTTGAAATTCGATAATTGTAGTGTTTTGGAGACTGTCAATGGCATCAAGCTTACACTCTTTCCATTATCAACCAAACACTTCCCAAAACACAGAGGTCCTAGAGTGCACGGTAGGGTGAAATTTCTTGGATCTTGAAATTATTTTCGCATGGAATTACGAATAATCGCACTACACTCATGGTTAATCATTACCATGCTTTCCTTGAGATGCTTTTCTCTTTGTCAGAATGTCCTTGATGAGTTTTTTCACTATCAGGAAGTGCAATACAAAGTCCATAAAGGACAGGGGTTATAGGGATTGAGCTTATCAAGTTCTTGTAGTTCTCGTAGTGCTTGTCAAGAATCTCCTTTTTAAACCTCCTTGGGAATGGGAGTTTTGGCTTGTAGGGAGGTGGAGGGAATTTTTCGTCTTCTCCATCAGCTACCTCCCTAGCCTTGGGAGTGGTTTTATCATTCTACAATCATTTCGAGCCTCCTTGATGTCAGCCTTCTTCGGGGGATCGATTTCACCCTTGGTCTCATCCTGCTCAAACTCTACTATCTTCTCTCTAGGTGGAAGTTCCTTTCTACTTCTCAGTGTGATTTCTTGATAGTATTCTCTCGGGTTAGTTCTAGGTTTACCAGGTAGTTTTCCCTTAAGGATGACGTAGAAGCCATCTGAGCTACCTAGCTGTCTAGTGCTTTCAAATGAGATGACAGGTATTCATACTTGGCACTGAATTCTCCAAAAGCTCCATCGACCTTGCTGTTAATCTCAGCCATCTTTTTGTCCAGTTCCATTGCTCTATTTTCCTGCCTTCCAAGATTTTTTACAATAGGGCTTTCATGTCATCATCTTGAGCTGACCTAGACGCAGCTGGAGCATGAAGTTGAAGAGGGTGTTGATGTTGATTGTAGGTAATTTTAGGTTGAAATCTCTAAGGCTGAAACTTAAGTCTTGCAACATACACTTAAAAGCCTTGAGATTGAGGTTTTCAGCGCTTTAAACCTTGGTTTTGAGGTTTGTAAGGCTGGAAAGTAAAATCTTGTTGGTCCTCTACATTGGTGCTCCTGTACAAGGAGTGATTCCAGTAGTTCTGCTTAAACCCTTTCTGGTACCCTGATGGCCCCCAATGTAGTTTATGTCCTCATGATCCTCTTGAACCACATTTCTTCCTCTTGATACCCACGGTACCCATCGAACTCCTCCACAAAATTGAATGCACGTTGAGAGACTTGCAAAACCCTATATAGCTTCTCATTGAATGCTTTCATCTCTTTTCTTTGTTCATCCTCATACTCTCTACCTCCTCATGAAGCTCGGGGCCTAATCTTCCCCATAGTTTCCATCACTTTGTGCTCGATTCTCTACAAGAATCATTCCGCTCTCAGCTTCTTGCCCCATAAAGTTTCCATTGCTCGCAATATCCAAGAGCATACCTTTTCTAGGGAGCACACCTTGATATAGGGTGCCCAAGGGAGACTCATTCGAGAACCCATGGTGGGGGCACTGTGTTGTGTAACCTTTAACTCTCTCCCATGCCTCGTAGATGCTCTCATTACCGTACTACACAAAACTTGTGATCTTATTCTTCAACCTTGCAGTCCTTGAGGTTGAGAAGAACTTAACTAGAAAGACCTTCTTTCATTGATCCCATGAAGTCATGGCATCATGTGGCAGACTATTTTTCCACTTGTGTATCTCTTCTCCAAGAGAAAATCGGAATTGATCCAAGTGGTCCACTGGATCCCATTGATTTTAACAGTCCCAAAAAACCTGTCAAACTGATCCAAGTCGTCCACCGGATCTTCCATTGGCAGACCATGGAATTTGTTCCCACGCACCATATTAATCAAGTTGGCTTGATTCAAAATTGATGTTCTCCACAGGGGGTGGGTGAATCCCAGTCCAAGTTCCACAGATATTTGGTTTGTCAAATGTTCCTATAACTCTTGCTCTCCACACATTCTTATTCTTAATGCCTGCTCCTTGGGCTTGGTTTTCAACATTTTATGGCGGGTTCTGCTTATGGTGCTCCATCTCTGAACGTCTTCTTAACTGATATTTTCGTTCTCTCTTAGCTCTTGTTGCTTCTCTTTCTAAATGTTGCACATCGATTTCACTCGGTTGCAAGTCTATTTTTCCTTTGCTTTTTGTGTTCGTGTACCTACAAGAACCAATGAATCATAATTATAAACAACAGAAAAAAATAAAAAAAAATTTAGTCTCTAAGTGAATCCAAATCCTAATGGATACGGCCTTCTTTCCCAAAAATGTGGCCAAAAATTTGATGGGTTTAAGTTTTACCCCTATACGACTTACAATGCAGAGCAATCTAAGTAGTAATCAGGTATCGAATCCACATGGAAGATAGAATGCATACTAAGAATGCATGAAACACTTAACTCTAAGTAAATTGTAATGGGGGGGGGGGGGGGTTGGTTTAGTTTTCTTAGTTATCTAGTTGCAAAGGAAGTAATATGATAAACTAATTCAATGAATGAAACATATGAACCATGGGTAAGGCATTCGACTTAGGGTAATTTTCAATTGACTAATGCTGTTACATGTTTGATTAAATAAATTCGTTAGATATAGAACAGTTTTTAATAGGCTAATCCACTCTCGTGACAATAATCCATTTTTAGTCTATAAATTAATCAAGTCATGTGAATAGTAATTTATTGACTAGCATTCTTTAAGTTCTGGTCGATCTTAGTCTACCATTCACCATAAACATCAACTCTTGTTGGATAAGATATGAGAGGCACAATTAGGACTTACCTACACATTTTGTCAACACCTGTCGAGATCAAAATATCATAAGTCTAGGGAATGATCAGGTACTTCAATCCTATTATTAAGCATATCCTAACCATGAGAAAGTTCTTATCTAATCTACCTAAACATCATTAATCAATATCCAATTTCCCTAATTTTCTTACCCAAATTACATAAACTAAACTACTCACACATAGTCATGGAAATAACAAAATACAATCAAATAAGAATAGCAAGACATAAGTAAAAGATAGAGTTAAGAATTTCATCACCAGAATTGATGAAAAGTTGCAAGAGACAAAATCCCAAAGTTACAAGGAGAGTAAAAACTAGCAAAGAATAAAACCTAGGTCGTTTCTGACCTAGGGAGGGTTTATATAATTTCCCTTGTATAGTTGGGTCCAACCTAGGACAAACTAGATCAAACCAAAATAAATAAAATATGAAGTTTTGGGCAGGTACGTGAACGGCTGGCGCGCTCGGCCAAATGCCCGACCCTAGGCAGCACTGCACGATAAGCCGAGGCAGGTTCGGCAAGTGGGGAGCGATCAGGATAGGTGATTGGTCAACGGGCCGATCGCATGTACTCCAGTGGACATGTACGCCGTTGGCCGAGCTTCAAGTGGGATTGGCCTGAGTGATCGGCCCACCAGCCAAACACGTGAACTCCAGAGGTTTTATTTTGCATATCTCCCTTCTCCAAGAGATGACCCACCAATGTCCAAGCTCCAATATCTCCTTTTTGTGCGTTGTACCTAAAAACACTCAAGAAAACATCTAAAGATGCAAAATGAATATTCTAAACTATAGAATACAACACTATATGAGAATGAATGTCAAAGTGGATAAATGCCCTAAAATGCTCATGGAGACAAGGAAAATGTTGGTGAAATAATTCAAAAACCATGTAATAAACTCCCATAGACTTGCCTTTTACTTGTCCTCGAGGAAAACAAGCAAATACAAACCAAAGAAGAGGTTTAAAAACTGGACCTCCTAACTCAAAGCATGCACAAAGATCTAAACCCAAAATCCTTAACCAAGAGTATTATGATGGATGAATCTTATCTACTTCCCAGTAACTTCTCACACATGCCACAATGTCAAGTTCAAGTCAAGCCATGCATATTCAAATCCTCTAACTCATTAACATTCAATTAAACACATAGGTGAACCTTACGATAGATCAATAATGACAAGTTCATTTGGATCGGAAGAAATGATTTCAAAGGTGAGATGAGGCTGTTCAATTAAGCAGAAGGGTTTGCTCACATGGAATGGAACTTTCAAAAAATACTAAAATTCAAGAACAATGATGCATACCAGGCAAGACTTCCATCTACACATGCTCTAGTACTAGAACTCTTTATGTTAAACCCAAGTCAATTCCATACTAAGTGATTTATACCCTTTCAAGACTTTCTTTAGATTATACTTTCTCTTTTCTCACTTTGAACCTCTCTTTTAGGCACTTAGGGGGAGAACAATCAATTAACCTTATGAGAATCACTCTCTTCTTTTCTAGCTATTTTTTTATTATTTTCTCTTGGACTCTTTGATAAATGATCTAGGCTTTTGCTTTCCTTAAATACTTAGAGGAATTTTAACTACAAAACTTAGAGCTAACTTTTCATAATTTTCAAACCGATTCTCATGCTCTTCTCTTATGCACAATCCCCACATATTCCCTTTTCTTGTTATTTTTACATTTTTTTCATCTCGCAACCTAACACCCTAAACTAGCAAACCCAAATCTTATCCTATGCTGAACTTGTGGTAAGAAGCCAGCATCTACATGAAAGTTCTAGCCTCGTAGTCTATTTTGCAAAGTAAGCATTCAATAAAAAGGCCTTATAACATGTTCACACACAAGACTAATGTTGGCTTCAAGGAAAGGATTGGTTCGGAAGTGGTATAACCATCTCATAGAAGGGGATCGGGCCAATCAGGTTAGCAAGGGTGGTAGAAATGATGAAAGAAAACCCTAATGCGAATATGGCATCTTTCTTAGAAAACCCGAATGTGTATATGACATCTTTCTTAGAACTTTCCAATATACACATTTGGATTTTCTCCTATTATTGGTAGCTTGTGTCCATGCCTCCACCTCATCCGTCTACGTGTTGTACCTGAAAACAAAGAAAACATGAAAAGATACGAAATGCATGTTCTAATCTATAGAATGCAATGCTATATGAGAATGAATGTCAAATGTTGATCAATGGCCTAAAATACTAAAGAAGACAATGAAAATGGTGGGGAAATGCAAGCTGAAACAATGCAAAACCATGATTATCAGTAGAGTTCCCCTTTCTTAAGAATTGATTGAGTCTTGTGTTTCTAGTGCATGGAGTTCCCCCAAAAAAATCATGAATCACCCCCTTTCCTGCCTCGTCCTAACCCATCTCCGAGCAAAGATCCATCAAACTTCTTCAACCCAACCATTCCAGCAAAGCTTTGTTGAGCCGAGAGGCCATTTCTTGTGGACAGCCTATTGGTTCTTACATCAACCTCTATCTTTGCCTTATCCACCTTTATGCCGCTGGCTGAGATCATGTGCTGAAGCAAAATCCCTTCACAAACAATGGAATGACATTTCTCCAAATTGAGAATGAGGCTTCCTTCTTCGCAACGTTTGAGTAGCTTTAATAGATTATAAAAACACACCCCAAAAAAGAGCCATACACAGAAAAAATCATTCAAAAATACTTCCATGATGTTCTCAATAAGATCTGAGAAAATAGAAATCAATACACCGTTAAAAAGTCGCTGGTGCATTACACAATCCCAATGGCATCCTAGATTAGGAAAATGTAAGGGCATGTAAAATTCGTTTTATCTTGATCACGAGGGTGGATAGGGATTTCAAAGAATCTCGAATATCCATCTTACAAATAATAGAAAGAGTGGTTAGCCAATCTCTCAATCATTTGATCAACAAAAAGCAATGGAAAATGATCTTTCCTAGTGGATGCATTCAACTTTCAATAATCGATGCACATGTGATGTCTGGTTATTGTCCTGGTGGGGATTAATTCATCTTTATCGTCCTAATAACCTTGACTCTATCCTTTTTTGGAACTACATGAATCGGGGAAATTCAAGTACGATCTGATATATGATAGATTATCGCCGAATAAACTAGTTTCAAGTTCTCCTTTTAACCATTTCTTTCAGGATCAGATTTAATGTACGTCATCGGTTTTTAATTGATGACTTTGATTCATCTTCTAGGTAGATTGAACCGAAATTTTCTTACAATTAAAAAAAACAAACCCTTCAGTTTCAGGCCCTCCTGCACCAAAACTAACTCAAAATGATGAGCTGAAAGCCTTTTTGCATAAACTTTTGGAAGCGAAAGAAAAAGGAGCAATCAAAATGAATAGGAAAATGGCTGAGATTAACAGCAAGGTTGGTGGAGCTATTCGAGAGCTCAGTGAAAACTATGAACATCTCTCATCTCATTTGAAGGAGTTGGACAACCAAGTAGCTCAGATAGCCTATACCTCATACACACCTAAAGGTAAACTACCGGGTAGACGTGAAGTTAACCCGTGGGAGTACTGTCAAGCAATCACTTTGAGAAGCAAAAAGGAACCCCAAACTAGGGAACAAGGATTATAAATTGAGAAAAAAGTACCTTGATAAGTTAGACATGAAAGAACCCTTAGAAATTGCAATCGCCAAAGGTAGAGAATCTTGTATGTCAAAGAACAAGGAAGCATTAGAATATGAGGAAATGCTTGAATCACACATGATCTTGAGAGAATCAACTTTCTTTTTGAAAATAAATGACGATGTAGAAAGAGCAGAAAAGGATATGGCTAGCAATATTAAGTCTAATAAAATGGAGATTGGAGTGAGTTCAAAGAACTAGTTCAAGAGCTAAAACCGAGTGGGCAGAGGTATGAATTTCTTGATCCTAATTCTAATTACCCCATATTTATAAATGATGCTTTAATTGATGATGAGACATATATGTTGTCCAAATTTAAACATGATCGGGAGAGTGTAGTACTGGGATGGGTGACCTGCTGGGAAGTCTTCTTGTTGCACCCCTCTTTTTTCTTAACTCATTTTCTAGTGTCAATTAAAAAATATTTTATTTTCGAAGCATCATAACATACGCACCAAGAGGAACTACTTGGCCGAAAATAGTGTTTCTGAAAGCTTTCTCAAAGTCCTTTGACTTGACGATTGTAAGAAGACACAATGATGATCCCTTCGACCCAAATTTCGACGTTTAGACGATCTTCCAGGCCATTTTTCTCAAATAGAAGCAATCATGACTTCAAAACTATATTCTATGCTGTCTCTACCACATCTCAATGCCAACCACAAACTCCCAACCATTTCAGTGTGAACCACATATCGAGGGGGTCCTTCTGTATCGAGTAGCGTACATGCGATTACATGGCATGTAATAACGGGTGCAATATTCTATGCTGTCTCTACCACATCTCAATGCCAACCACAAACTCCCAACCATTTCAGTGTGAACCACATATCGAGGGGGTCCTTCTGTATCAAGTAGCGTACATGCGCTTACATGGCATGTAATAACGGGTGCAATCATCAGTACTAATGCACCGGTTCCCATCAGAAATCCCATCAGTACAACAAACTTACTGATGTACGCCCTAAGAACTTGGTTCATAAGGTGCATGAAGGTGCTTGGGGCATTAGTCAAGCCGAATGGCATGACTGTCCACTCGTAGAGCCCTTGCTTTGTCTTGAAAGCAGTTTTCCATTCATCACCTTCCTTCATCCTGACCTGGTGGTATCCACTCTTGAGGTCTATCTTGGAGAAGACCGTGGCTCCACTCAGCTCATCTAGCATGTGATCCAGCCATGGTATCGGATGCCGGCACTTGACTGTGATGTTGTTGATTGCTCGGCAGTCCACGCACATTCGCCAAGTCCCATCCTTCTTGGGCACTAATAGCACTGGCACGGCACATGGACTGAGGCTCTCTCGAACATAGCCTTTCTCCAGAAGCTCCTTGACTTGCTTCTCAAGCTCCTTAGACTCCTCTGGACTCATCCGGTAGGCTGGCTGGCTGGGCAGGGCTGCTCCGGGCACGAGGTCGATCTGGTGCTCTATGTCTCGTAGGGGAGGCAAGCCTGCTGGTATATCCTCTGGGAACACATCCTGGAACTTGTTGAGGAGAGTTGCTACTTGAGGAGGTAGCTCAACCTGTTCCTGTTCTATACTAAATATTTCTTTGAAGACCATTAGTAACATTAAATCCTTCGAGGCTTAAGCTCTCCGGACATGGCTTGGTTGAATAAGAAAATTAGACTTGATAAGTTTCTTTTCCTTACTCATTTGGAGTTGTAGCTCGTGTACCTGGGCAGGTGTAAGAGGAGCCAAGCTGACCTTTCTTTTGTCATGCACAAAAGTGTAGAGATTGGTTTGGCCATCATGCCTGGTCTCTTTGTCAAACTGCCATGGCCTTCCTAGCAGAAGATGGCCAGCTTGCATGGGCACCACGTCGCACACGACTTGGTCTTGGTACTTGCCCACACTGAATGGCACAGTGACCTGCTGATGGGGACATCAGGTCGTATGGCCGCCCAGGAGACCAGACTGGCCGACCAGGGAGCTTGCCCGAGACAGCTGGGCCATTTGGCACATCTGCCGGCCCAAGCGGTACCACCGGACCCTCAACTAACAGGACCGGCCCGAGCAACATTGCCGGCGGAGAGGCCCAAACCTCCGGCCCAACTTGTTGCAACGTGGATGACACCGCCGGTCCCATTGGCAACACCACCGGCTCTGGAATCAACTTGGCCGGACCAGGAGACATTCCGGCCAGCGCCTCGCACAGTCCAGCCGCTACAGCCGATCAAGCCGAGTACACGAGCATTTCAAAATCTACAAAAGAAGACTCCGACCAGATAAGCTACCAGATTCAGGACATGCATCTGGAGGAAGTCTCTACACCAGTAGTGCCACCAGGAGCAATGACAAGGAGCAGATCAAGAGCACTCTTCCACAAATTCAGCTTATGGGTCGACAAACACCTAGAGGATGATCGACAAAGGACAATGGCTAGAAGTGCAAAGAAGAGTCCAAACCCTTCTCAAAAATGCAAGGGACTTCATAGACTTGGGCTTTAGTGGCAAGAGAGGTCAGGGCCCAAAGATTCCTAACCCTACTCCAAGTCGAAGACTAGAAGTAAGGCACGTGCATGCCACAAGGACGGCCACCTTCCATTTCTTGGCCGTGAGGTAAGAAATGTAAGTTTTCCATTCGAATATTTGCCTCTTTCTGTTTTGCAGGGTAGGATTTAGATTCTTTACATTTTTTAGTCAAAGAAATTTTAGGAATAGGTTCTTTCTCGCTTATGCACTTTTGTACGTTTTCCATTTGTGCACTTTTGTACATTTTCCATTTGTGCACTTTTGTAAATTTTCCTTTTCTTTCTTTGAGTCGACCCTAGAAGGTCAAGCTGTCGAGCATATTAATAAGGCTCCTTCCAGCATTGTAGTTCGACAACCTTTTTGATAATTAGTAAAGTGGGAATTTTCTCTTACAAATTTTCTCTCTAAGAATCTTGTGTGCTTAGAACCTAGTCAAGACCAGCTCTCCTAGCTCGAATTTTGTGATTTATCACGAGGTTCATCACCCCTCGTTTGGTTCACTTCATCCTTCCGCCCAATACCAACCACAAAACCTCTATCCAAGAAGTCTAAGGTCGAGTTTCTCACCTTACCTTCTCCAAACAGCCCATGCACATATAAGCCTTGAATCGAGGCTTGTATCATTTTGGTATCAGAGCTTAAAGATCCTAAACCAGGTTGTTTCTATCATTTCACTAGTCTTGATTTTAGTTCTTGCATTAGTTTAAGTCGCATTCAAGAAAAATAAAAAAAATAACATCAAACTCCAAACCGAGTGCATCTAGCTTCTGCATGTATCACTAGGGCTTAGAATCACTTTTGCATTGCAATTTACATTTTCCTTTTTGCCTAAGTCATATTTTCATTATGTTTATGTTAAATTTAAAAGAAAAGAAAAATAAAATAGGAAAAATACCAAAAAGTTCGAATAGGACAGCTAGCACTAGTTGTCAAGAAAGTTTCCATTTTTCAAATCTTCCATTTTTTTCAAATTTTCCTTTTCTCAGATTTTCCTTTTTGCATTTTTTCGAATTCCCCTATAAAAGAAAACCCTCCTAATAAATTTAGGAGCAGAATAACTTGTCTTTTTTCTTTGTAGTACGTAATGGCAGAAGAGAATAAAGAAGCAGTCGAAGCCATGATGGCCATGTTCACCACCATCCAAACGCAACTCGCATCAATAGGTGAGAGGTTGGAGTGCATGGAAAGGCCTGTGAGATTCCAGGCCATAAGGCACGTGAGAGCTGAGCAAGACCGTGCTGATGGTCCTGAATACCTTAGGACATGGCACGAACATGAGGAGCCCCAGCCAGGTGGAGATGAGGACGCACAGCCTCATGACTATCACCCTTGGCCGAGAGGACCTCCACGGCAACCAGAGGTAGAAGGTGATGGCTTCGAGCCATATGGTCATCACCAGAGACCAAGGATGTCTCCTAGACATCATGAGGATGGAGATGAACACGCCTACAACTGGGTAACTCACCCTGATGTTAAGCTAACACCTCCGAGTTTTGCAGGAAAAGTAGACCCCGAGGCCTACCTAGATTGGGAAAGAAGAATAGATCAAATCTTCGATCACTACAACCAACCAGCCCCTAGGAGAGTCTCCATGGCAGTAGCACAACTCACGGACAATGCCCTCATCAGGTGGGATCGTGAGGTGTCTGACCAAAGGAGGAAAAGATTGAGGCCCGTAGACTCATGGGTCGACATGAAAGACCTCATGAGACAAAGGTTTGTTCAACCCTATTTTCATAGAGGTTTGCAACGACGTTTTCATACTCTTAAGCAGGAAACCAGTTCAGTAGAGGAGTACTATGAAGAGTTTGAGAGACTAAGGAACAGGCTGGAACTCAATGACGATGAGGAGGCTTTGATGGCACAATTCTTGGATGGACTTCAAGAAAGAATCAACTGCAAGGTGGAAAGGCAAATCTACAATGACTTCAAGGACTTGTTCCACCTATCTGTCCAGGCTGAGCAGCACATCAAGCGTAAGAGCCAAGACATCCGCAGCAAGCCTAAGATGCCTTGGGCACCAAGCAACATTCCCAAGCCCGTAGACAAAGGCAAAAGCATAGAGATCGAGTCACGGTTCAAGAGCAAGCCTCCTGAGCCAACCCGTGACCAGAGAGAGACTAGTAAGTCCTCTAACCCTCAAAGATCACATGACATCACTTGTTTCAAGTGTAGGGGTCACGGACACATCTCAAGGGAGTGCCCAAACAACCGGGTCATGCTGATTACGGAGGCTGGAGAGTATGAGTCCCAAGATGAAGAGGACTATGAACCAGAAGGAGAATACGGTGACATCGAGTACCCTGATGTGGGGGAACTGCTGGTCACTAGACGCATTCTCAGTGCAATGGTGGATCCCTCAGAGACCATCCAGAGGGAGAACATCTTCCACAGCCGTTGCACCATCAAAGGCAAGGTATGTAACCTCATCATAGATGGTGGATCTTGCACTAACGTTGCTAGTGCGTACATGGTTGATAAGCTAGGTCTAGAGAAGACAAGGCACCCTTGACCATATAGACTGATATGGCTCGATGACAAAGTGGAGCTCAAGATCCATGATCAGGTGATACAAGCCTCGATACAAGGCTTGGATGCGCTTGGGCTGTTTGGAGAAGTTTTGGTGAGAAACTCGACCTTAAGCTTCTGGACTGGGGTTTTCTGATTAGTATTGGGTGGAAGGGTGAAGTGAACCACACGAGGGGTGATGAACCTCGTGATAAATCACAAACTTAGAGCTAGGAGGGCTGGTTTCAACTAGGTTCTAAGTGCACAAGTCTCTTTTGAGAGAAAGCTTGTAGGAAGAAAGTTCTACTTAATTAATATCAAAAAGGTTGTCAAACTACAATGCTGGAAGGAGCCTTATTAATATGCTCAACAGCTTGACCTTCTAGGATCGACTCAAAGAAAGAAAAGGAAAGTTTACAAAAGTGCACAAATGGAAAATGTACAAAAGTGCACAAATGGAAAATGTACAAAAGTGCATAACCAAAAAAGGACCTATTCCTAAAATGTCTTTGACTCAAAAATGTAAAACATCTAGATCCTACCGTGCAAAACAGAAAGAGGCATATATTCGAATTGAAAACTTACCTTTCTTACCTCACGGCCAAGAAATGGAAGGTGGCCGTCCTTGTGGCATGCACGCGCCTTGCTCCTAGTCTTCGACTTGGAGTAGGGTTAGGAATCATTGGGCCCTGACCTCTCTTACCACTAAATCCCAAGTCTCTGAAGTCCCTTGCATTGTTGAGAAGCCCTTGGACTCTTCTTTGCACTTCTGGCCAACTGTCCGTAGTCGATCTTCCTCTAGGAGCTTGTCGACCCATAAGCTGAACTTGTGGAAGAGTGCTCTTGATCTGCTCCTTGTCATTGCTCCTGGTGGCACCACTGGTGTAGAGACTTCCTCTAGATGCATGTCCTAAAGCTGGTAGCTTATCTGGTCCGAGTCTCCTTGTGTAGATGCTGAAATGCCCATGTACTCGGCTGGATCGGCTGTACCTGCTAGATTGTGCGAGGTGCTGGCCGGAATGCCTTCTGGACCGGCCAAGTTGATCCCGGAGTCGGCGGCGTAACCAATGGGACCGGCGGTGTCATCCACGTCGCCACCAGTTGTGCTGGAGGTTTGGGCCTCTCCGCCGGTGATGAGGACATCAGGTCGTACATCCAGCCAGGAGACCAGACTGGCCGACCAGGAAGCTTTCCCGAGACAGCAGGACCATCTGGCGCGCCTGCCGGACCAGACAGTACCGCCGGACCCTCGACCTATAGGACCAGACCGGTCAACATTGCCGGTGGAGAGGCCCAAGCTTTCGGCACACTTGGTGGGGACGTGGATGACACCGCCGGTCCCTTTGATGACACCGCCGACTCTGGGATCAACTTGGCTGGTCCTGAAGTCATTCCGGCCAGTACCGCGCACAATCCAGCCGGTACAGCCGATCCAGCCGAGTACACGCGCACTTCCACTTCTACACAAGAGGACTCGGACCAAATGAGCTACCAGCTCCAGGAAATGCACTTAGAGGAAGTCTCTACACCAGTGGTACCTCAAGGAGCAATGACAAGAAGCAGATCAAGGGCACTCTTCCACAAATTCAGCTTATGGGTCGACAAGCTCTTAGAGGAAGATCGACTAAGGACAATGGGCCAAAAATGCAAGGAAGAGTCCAATAGCTTCTCAACAACACAAGGAACATCAGAGACTTGGGCTTTAGTGGCAAGAGAGGTCAAGGCCCAGAGATTTGTAACCCTACTCCAAGTCGAAGACTAGGAGCAAGGCGCGTGCATGCCACAAGGACGGCCACCTTCCATTTCTTGGCCGTGAGGTGAGTTAAGGTAAGTTTACATTCGAATATATGCCTCTTTCTGTTTTGCAGGGTAGGATCTAGTTGCTTTACATTTTTGAGTCAAAAACATTTTAGGAATAGGTCCTTTTTCGGTTATGCACTTTTGTATCTTTTCCTTTTGTGCATTTTTGTAAACTTTCCTTTTATTTGTTTGAGTCGACCCTAGAAGGTCAAGCTGTCAAGCATATTAATAAGGCTCCTTCCAGCATTGTAGTTCGACAACCTTTTTGATTATTAATAAAGTAGAACTTTTTCCTACAAGCTTTCTCTCAAAAGAGACTTGTGCGCTTAGTACCTAGTTGAGACCAGCCCTCCTAGCTGTAAGATTGTGATTTATCACGAGGTTCATCACCCCTCGTGTGGTTCACTTCACCTTTCCATCGTTTACCAACCAGAAAACCCCTATCCAGAAGCCTAAGGTTGAGTTTCTCACCTAATCTTCTACAAACAGCCCACGTGCATACATCCTTGAATCAAGGCTTGTATCAGCCGGCAATGCTGATCGGTCCGGTCCTGTTGGTTGAGGGTCCAGCGGTACCGCTTGGGCCGGCAGTCGTGCCAAATGGCCCGACTGTCTCGGGAAAGCTTCCTGGTCGGCCAGTCTGGTCTCCTGGCCGGACATACGACCTGATGTCCCCATCAGCAGGTCACTGTGCCATTCAGTATGGGCAAGTACCAAGACCAAGTCGTGTGCGACGTGGTGCCCATGCAAGCTAGCCATCTTCTGCTAGGAAGGCCATGGCAGTTTGACAAAGAGACCAGGCATGATGGCCGAACAAATCTCTACACTTTTTTGCATGAAAAAAGAAAGGTCAGCTTGGCAACTTCAGTTTGGCCATCGGTTTGAGGATGGCAGGTGGTAGAGAAGAGTAGCTTCGTGCCTAGCTTTCTCCAAAGGGTCCTCCAGAAATGGCTGAGGAACTTGGTGTCCCTGTCTGATACGATTGTCCTTGGCACTCCATGAAGCCGTACAATCTCCCTGAAGAACAGCTCAGCTGTTTGTGTGGCATCATTGACATTGGCACATGGGATGAAGTGTGCCATCTTGGAGAATCTGTCCACCACTACAAAGATTGCATCTTTGTGGTTGATCTTGGGCAGACCTAGAACAAAGTCCATTGAGATGTCCACCCATGGATGTGTGGATATGGGCAGTGGGAGATACAACCCGTGAGGTTGCACTCGGGACTTTGCCTTCTTGCAAGTGACGCATCTTGCACAATGAGCTTCTACTGTCCTCTTGATGTGTGGCCAGTAGAAGTGCTCCTTGACCACTGCTAGAGTCTTGTCGACACTAAAGTGGCCCATGAGTCCTCCTCCATGAGCTTCTCGGATGATAAGCTCCCTTAATGATCCTTGTGGTATGCACATCCTTCTTTCTCGGAACAAGAATCCCTCATGGATGTAGAACTTGCC
>JAENJI010000908.1:0-45289 GCA_018901935.1 Pugionium cornutum | reverse complement strand
CCTTTTCTCAGTGAGCACCAATGATAAGCTTAAAACGATCAAATTAACTAGTCGATTCATTTGACATGTACGTACTAAATTGTAAATAACTTTTGATCTATAGTTCAGAACGACACGAATCCAACGCCCACATTAAGCTAGCTCAGTTTTCCATATTCAAAGCCTCCAAGTAATCCAAAAATTAAGACCGAAATTGCTACGACAACGCCTCCAAGTAATCCAAAGTATGCCAAATTTCTTGATGCCATGCATTATGCTTCATTTATAAGCCTTTACTCAAGAAACACCAATGATCAATTTAGCGTTATCAGTTTAGAATGATAACTTTAACTAGCCGATCAACATGACATGTCCGCCCTAAATCGTCCCCAACTTTTGATTTAGAGTTCATAATGAAACTATCAAACGCACATCTTAAGCTAGCTCAATTTTCTATATTGTGAAAAATTTAGGACCGAAATAGCTAGGACAAAACCTTTAAGTGATCCAATATATCTCAAACTGCGTGCTACCATGCATTATTCTTCATTTTTAAGTATTTGCTCAATGACCACAAATCATCATTTTGATCAATTTAACTAGCCGATAAACTAGACAGGTCCGCACTAAATCTTGCATAACTTTTGATTTAGAGTTCTGAATGACACGAGTCTAACGCCCACGTTAAGCTAGATCAATTACTATATTGGGGAAAATTTAAGACCAAAATAGCTATGACGAAGCCTCCAAGTAATCCAATCTATCCCAAACTGTGTGATGCCATGCATTATGCTTCATTTGTAAGCTTTTGCTCGGTGCGCACCAATGATAAGCTTAAAATGATCAATTTAACTAGTCAATACACTTGACATGTACGTACTAAGTCATCTATAACTTTTGATTTAGAATTCCGAATGACACGAATCCAATGCCCACATTAAGCTAGCTCAGTTTTCAATATAAAAACAAAATTAAAGCCCAAAATAGCTACAACAAACCCTCCAAGGAATCCAAACTATCCCAAATTGCGTGACGCCATGCATTATGCTTCATTTGTAAACCTTTACTCATGAAACACCAATGATCAGTTTAGAATTATAGGTTTAGAATGATCACTTTAACAGGCCAAACAACTTGACATGTCCGCACTAAATTTTCCGTAACTTTTGATTAAGAGTTCAGAATGGCACGAATCTAACGCCCACATTAAGCTAGCTCAATTTTCCATTTTGTTAAAAAATTTAGGACTAAAATAGCTACAATAAAGACTCGAAGTAATCCAATCTATCTCAAAATGTGTGCTGCCATGCATTATGCTTCATTTTAAACCTTTGCTCAATGACCAAAAATCATCATTTTAGAATGATCAATTTAACTAGCCGATAAACTTGACATGTCCGCATTAAATCGTGTGTAACTTTTGATTTAGAGTTCCAAATAACGCGAATCGAACGCCCACGTTAAGCTAGATGAAATTTCTGTATTGGAAAAACATTTAAGACCAAAATATCTACGACTAAGCCTACAAGTAATCCAATCAATCCCAAACTGCGTGATGCCATGCATTATGCTTCATTTGTAAACCTTTGCTCAGTGAGCACCAATGATAAACTTAAAATGATCAATTTAACTAGCTGATACCCTTGACATGCACGGACTAAATCGGGTATAACTTTTGATTTAGAGTTCATAATGTCACCAATCCAACGCCCACATTAAGTTAGCTCAATTTTCTATATTAAGCCAAATTTAAGACCAAAATAGTTACTACAAAGCCTCCAAGTAATCCAAAATATCCCAAATTGCTTGATGCCATACATTATGCTTCATTTATAAGTAATTACTCAAGAAACACCAATGATCAGTTTAGAATGATCACTTTAATTGGCCAATCAACTTGACATTTCCGCACTAAATCGCCCGTAACTTTTGATTTAGAGTTCATAATGACAGGAATCTAACGCCCACATTAAGCTAGCTCAATTTTCTATATTGTGAAAAAATTTAGAACTGAAATAACTTAGACAAAGCCTCCAATTAATCCAATCTATCTCAAACTGGGTACTGCCATGTATTATGCTTCATTTGTAAACCTTTGCTCAATGACAACAAATCATCATTTTAGAATGATCAATTTAAGTAGCCAATAAACTTGACATGTATGCACTAAATCGTGCGTAACTTTTGATTTAAAGTTGAGAATGACACGAATCCAACGCCTACGTTAAGCTAGATCAATTTTATATATTGGGGAAAAGTTTAAGACCAAAATAGCTACGACGAAACCTCCAAGTCATCCAATCTATCCCAAATTGTGTGATGCCATGATTATGCTTCATTTGTGAACCTTTGCTCAGTGAGCAACAATGATAAGCGTAAAATGATCAATTTAACTAGCTGATACCCATGAAATTTACAGACTAAATCGTTTTTAACTTTTGATTTGAATTTCAGAATGACATGAACCCAATGCCCACATTAAGCTAGCTCCATTTTCTATATTAAGACGAAAGTTAAGACCGAAATAACAACGACAAAGTCTCCAAGTAATCCAAACTATCCCAAATTACGTTATGCCATGCATTATGCTACATTTGTAAGCCTTTACTCAAGAAACACCAATGATCAGTTTAGAATTCTAAGTTTAGAATGATCTCTTTAACTGGCCTATCAACTTGACATGTCTGCACTAAATCGTCTATCACTTTTGATTTAGAGTTCAGAAAAACACGAATCCAATGCTCACGTTAAGCTAGCTCAATTTTCTATATTTTGAAAAATTTAGGACAAAAATTGCTATGACAAAGCCTCCAAGTAATCCAATCTATCAAACTGCGTGCTGCCATGCATTATGCTTCATTTTAAAAACCTTTGCTCCTTGACCACAAATCAACATTTTAGGTTGATCAATTTAACTAGCCGATAAACTTGACATGTCCGCACTAAATCCTGATAACTTTTGATTTTGAGTTCCGAATGACACGAATCCAACGCCCATGTTAAACTAGATCAATTTTCTATATTGGGTCAAAATTTAAGACCAAAACAGCTATGACGAGGCCTCTAAGTAATCCAATCTATCCCAAACTGCGTGATGCCATGCATTATGCTTTATCTATAAGCCTTTACTCAAAGAGAACCAATGGTCAGTTTAGAATGATCATTTTAACTGGCCGATCAACTTGACATATGCGCACTCAATCGTCCGTAACTTTTGATTCAGAGTTCAGAATGACACGAATCCAACGCCCATGTTAAGCTTGCTCAATTTTCTATATTGTTGACTGAAAGAGCTACAAAAAAGCCTTCATGTCATCCCATCTATCCTAAATTACGTGATGCCATGCATTATGCTTCATTTGTTTACCTTTTTTCAGTGAGCACCAATAATTAGTTTAGAATGATCAATTTAACGAGCCGTTACACTTCTCATGCACACAATAAATCTTCTGTAACTTTTGATTTAGAGTTCAGAATATACGAATCTAACGGCAGCGTTAATCTAGCTCAATTTTCTATACTCAGACAAAAATTAAGACAAAAATAGCTACAACAAAACCTCCAAGTAATCCAATCTTTCCCAAAGGGCGTGATGCCATGCATTATGCTTCATTTGTAAACCTTTGATCAACAAGCATCAGTGATCGCTTTAGAATGATAACTTTAAGTAGACAATAAACTTGAGATGTCTACACTAAATCGTGCGTAACTTTTGATATAGAGTTCAGAATGACACGAATCCAATGTCCACATTAAGATAGCTCAATTTTCTTTATTGTGAAAAATTTAAGAATGAAATAGCTATGAAAAAGCCTCCAAGTAATCCAATCTATCCTAATCTGCTTCATGCCATGCATTATGCTTCATTTGTACACCTTTGCTTAATGAGCACCAATGATCATTTTAGAAAGATCAATTTAACTAGCCGATAAACTTGACATATCCGAACTATATCGAGCGTAACTTTTGATTTAGAATTTAGAATGACACGAATGCAATGCCCAAGTTAAGCTAGCTCAATTTTCTAAATTGTGAAAAAATTTAGGACCGAAATAGCTACCAGAAAGCCTACAAGTAATCTAATCTATCTCAAACTGTGTGGTGCCACACATTAAGCTTCATTTGTAAACCTTTGTCGAATGAGTACCAATGATCATTTTAAACGGATCAATTTAACTAGCTGATAAATTTGACATGTCCGCACTAAATCGTGCGTAACTTTTGATGTAGAGGTTCGAATAAAGCAAATCCAACGCCGATGTTAAGCTAGCTTAATTTCTGATATTAAGACAAAATTTAAGACGGAAATAGCAATGACAAAACTTCCAAATAATCCAATCTATCCAAAACTGCGTGATGCCATGCATTTTGCTTCATTTGTAAACCTTTGTTCTGTGAGCACCAATGATAAGTAGTTCAATCTATCACAAACAGCGTGATGCCATGCACTATGCTTCATTTGTAAACCTTTGCTCAACAAGCATCAATGATCGGTTTAGAATTTTCAGTTTATCTAGCCGATAAACTTGAGATATCCGTACTAAATCATCCGTAACTTTTGGTTTGGAGTTTAGAATGACACGAATCCAGTGCCCACGTTAAGGTAGCTCAATTTTCAATATTGTGACAAAATTAAAGACTGAAATAGCTACGATAAAGCCCATAAGTAATCCAATCTATTCCAGACTATGTGCTGCCATGCATTATGCTCCACTTGTAAACCTTACCTCAACTAGCATCAATGATCAGTTTAGAATGATCAGTTAATCTAGCCGATAAAATTGTGATGTCCGCACTAAATCATCCATAACTTTTGATTTGGAGTTCAAAATAACACGAATGCAATGCCCATGTTAAGCTAGCTCAATTTTCTATATTGTGAAAAATTAAGAACAAAATAGCTATGACAAAGCCTACAAGTAACCCAATCTATCTCAAACTGCGTGGTGTCATGCATTATGCTTTATTTGTAAACCTTGGCTCAATGAGCTGATAAACTTGACATGTCCGCACTAAATCGTGTGTAACTTTTGATTTAGAGTTCCGAATGAAGCGAATCCAGCGCCCACGTTAAGCTAGTTCAATTTTCTATATTGAAAAAAATTAATGACCAATATAGCTACAAGAAAATGCCTCCAAGTAATCCAATCTATCGCAAATTGCATGATGCCATGCGTTATGCTTCATTCGTTAACTTTTGTTCAGTGAGCACCAATGATCATTTTAGAATGATCTATATAACTAGCCGATACACTTGTCATGTACGCATTAAATCGTGTGTAACTTTTAATTTAGGGTTCTGAATTCATGAATCCAACGCCCACATTAAGCTTGTTCAATTTTCTGTATTAAGAAAAAATTTAAGATAGAAATAGCTTCGACAAAGCCACCAAGTAGTTCAATCTATCACAAACTGTGTGATGCCATACACTATGCTTCATTTGTAAACGTTTGCTCAATGAATACGAATGATCAGTTTATAATGATCAATTTAACTAGCCGATAAACTTGAGATGTCCGCACTAAATCGTCCGTAACTTTTGATCTGAAGTTCAAAATGACACAATTCCAAATCCCACGTTAAGCTTGCTCAATTTTCTATATTTTGAAAAAACTTAGGACCAAAATAGCGACGACAAGGCAACAAGTAAGCCAATCTATCTCAAATTGAGTGGTGCAATCCATTAAGTTGCTTTTATAAACCTTTGCCTACTTAGAACCAATTATCATTTTAGAAGGATCAATTTAACTGGCCGAAAAACTTGATATGTCCACACTAAATCGTGCGTAACTTTTGATATAGAGTTCTGAATGAGGTGAATCCAACATCCACGTTAAGCTAGCTCAATTTTCTATATTGGGACAAAATCGAAGACCGTAATAGCTACGACAAAGCCACCAAGTTCTCCAATCTATCATAACTGCATGATGCAATGCATTATGCTTCATTTGTAAACCTTTGTTCAACTAGCATCAATGATCGGTTTAGAATGATCAATTTAACTTGCCGATAAACTTGAGATGACCGCAACTCTTGATTTGGAGTTCAGAATGACAGGAATCCATTGCCCATATTAAGGTAGCTTAATTTTCTATATTGTGACAAAATTTAAAACCGAAATAGTAACGGTAAAGCCTTCAAGTAATCCAATCGATCCCAAACTACGTGATGCGATACACTGTGCTTCATTTGTAAACCTTTGCTCAACGAGTATCAATGATCGGTTTATACTGATCATTTTAACTAGCCGATAAACTTGAGATGTCCGCAACTTTTGATTTAGAGTTTAGAATGACATGAATCCATTGTGCATATTAACTAGCTTAATTTTCTATATTGTGACAAAATTTAAGACCGAAATAGCTACAATAAAGCCTTCAAGTAATCCAATCTATCCCAAACTACGTGATGCCATGCATTACTCTTCATTTGTAAGCCTCGGCTCAACGAGCATCAATGATCGGTTTAGAATAATCATTTTATCTAGCCGATAAACATGAAATGTCTGCAATAAATCGTCCGTAACCTTTAATTTGAAGTTCAGAATGACACGAATCCAATGCCCCCATTAAGGTAGCTCAATTTTCAATATTGTGACAAAATTAAAACTGAAAGAGCTACGATAAAGCCCACAAGTAATCCAATCTTTCCCAAACTGTGTGATGCCTTGCATTATGCTTCATTTGTTAACCTTTGCTCAATGAGCACCAATGATCATTTTAGAATGATCAATTTAACTATTTGACAAAATTGACATTTACACACTAAATCTTGTGTAACTTTTGATTTAGAGTTCAGAAGGACATGAATGCAATGCCCATGTTAAGCTAGCTCAATTTTCTATATTGTGAAAAAATTAGGATCGAGATAGCTAGAAGAAAGCCTACAAGTAATCCAATCTATCTCAAACTACGTGGTGCCACGCATTATGCTTCATTTGTAAACCTTTTCCCAATGAGCACCAATGATCATTTTAGAATGATAAATTTAACTAGCCGATAAACATGATATGTCCGCACCAAATCATGTGTAACTTTTAATTTAGAGTTCCAAATGAAGCGAATCCAACGCCCACGTCAAGCTACCTCAATTTACTATATTGGTACAAACTTCTAAGACCAAAATAGCTAAAACAAAGCCTCCAAGTAATCCAATCTATCCCAAACTGCGTGATGCCATGTATTATTCTTCATTTGTAAACCTTTCTTCAATGAGCACTAATGATCAGTTTAGAATGATCAATTTAACTAGCTGATACACTTGACATGTACGCACTAAATCGTGTCTAACTTTTGATTTAGAGTTCAGAATACCCAAATCCAATTCCCACATTTTGCTAGCTCAATTTTCTATATTAAGAAAAAATTTAAGAAGGAAATAGCTACGATATAGCCTAGGTGTAATCTAATCTATCCCAAACTGCGTGATACTATGCATTATGCTTCCTTTTAAACCTTTGCTCAATGAGCACCAATGATCATTTTAGAATGATCGATTTCACTAAAAGATAAACTTGACATGTCCGCACTAAAACGTGCGTAAATTTTGATTTAGAGTTCTGAATACACGAATCCAACGCCCACGTTATGCTAGTTCAATTTTTTTGTATTAAGAATAAATTTAAGACGGAAATTGCTACGATAAAGCCTCCAAGTAGTTCACTCTATCAAAAACTGCGTGATGCCATGCATTATGCTTCATTTGTAAACATTTGTTTAGTGTGCACCAATGATCTGTTTAGAATGATCAATTTAACTAGCTGATACACTTTACGTATACACACCAAATCTTGTGTAACTTTTTATTTAGAATTCAGAATGACACGATTCCAATGCCCAGGTTAAGATTGCTCAATTTTCTATATTTTGAAAAAAAATTAGACCAAATTTGCTACGACAAAGCCTAGAAGTAATCCAATCTATCTCAAACTGCATGGTGCCATGCATTATGCTTCATTTGTAAACCTTTGTCCAATGAGCACCAAAGATCATTTTAGAAGGATCATTTCAACTAGCCGACAAACTTGAAATGTCCACACCAAATCGTGCGTAACTTTTGATTTAGATTTCCGAATAAAGCAAATCTAACGCCCACGTTAAGCTAGTTCAATTTTCTGTATTGGGACAAAATCTAAGACCAAAATAGCTATGAAAATACATCCAAGTAATCCAATCTATCCCAAACTGCATGATGCCATGCATTATGCTTCATTTGTAAACCTTTGTTCAGTGAGCACCAATGATCAGTTTAGAATGATCTATTTAACTAACCGATACACTTGTCATGTACGCACTAAATCGTGTGTAACTTTTGATTTAGAGTTCATAATACACGAATCCAACACCAACGTTTAGCTAGCTCAGTTTTTTGTATTAAACAAAATTTAAAATGGAAATAGATACGAAAAAGCCTCCAAGTAATCCAATCTATCCCACACTGTGTGATGCCGTACATTATGCTTCATTTGTAAACCTTTGCTCAATGAGCATCAATGATTGGTTTTGAATGATCAATTTAACCAGACGATAAACTTGAAATGTCCGCACTAAATCGTCCCTAAGTTTTGATTTGGAGTTCAAAATGACACAATCCCAAATCCCACATTAAGCTTGCTCAATTTTCTATATTGTGAAAAAATTTAGGACCAAAATAGCTACGACAAAGCAAACAAGTAAACCAATCTATCTCAAATTGAGTGGTGCAATCCATTATGCTGCATTTGTAAACTTTTGCCCATTTACAACTAATTATCATTTTAGAAGGATCAATTTAACTGGCCGATAAACTTGATATGTCCGCACTAAATCGTGCATAACTTTTGATATAGAGTTCTGAATGAGGCGAATCCAACATCCACGTTAAGCTAGCTCAATTTTCTATATTGGGACAAAATCGAAGACCATAATAGCTACGACAAAGCCTCCAAGTAACCCAATATATCTCAAACTGTGTGATGCCATGCATTATGCTTCATTTGTAAACCTTTGCTCAACGAGCATCAATGATCAATTTAACTAGCCGATAAACTTGAGATGTCCGCAACTTTTGATTTAGAGTTTAGAATGACATGAATCCATTGCCCATATTAAGCTAGCTTAATTTTCTATATTGTGACAAAATTTAAAACCGAAATAGCTTCGATAAAGCCTTCAAGTAATCCAATCTATCCCCAAACTACGTGATGTCATGCATTATGTTTCATTTGTAAACCTTGCCTCAACGAGAATCAATGATCAGTTTAGAATGATCATTTTATCTAGCTGATAAACATGAGATGTCTGCACTAAATCGTCCGTAACTTTTGATTTGAAGTTCAGAATGACACGAATCCAGTGCCCCCATTAAGCTAGTTCAGTTTTCTATATCATGGCAAAATTAAAGACTGAACTATGTACGATAAAGCCCACAAGTAATCCAATCTATCCCAAACTGCATGATACCTTGCATTATGCTTCATTTGTAAACCTTTGCTCAATGAGCACCAATGATCATTTTAGAATGATCAATTTAACTAAGTGAAAAAATTGACATGTCCACACTAAATCGTATGTAACTTTTGATTTATAGTTTAGAATGACATGAATGTAACGCCCATGTTAAGCTTGGTAAATTTTCTATATTGTGAAAAAATTAGGACCGAAATAGCTACGAGAAAGCCTACCAGTAATCCAATCTACCTCAAACTCCGTGGTGCCCTACATTATGCTTCATTTGTAAACCTTTTCCCAATGAGCACCAATGATCATTTTAGAATGATCAATTTAACTAGCCGATAAACATAACATATCCGTAGCAAATCATGTGTAACTTTTGATTTAGAGTTCCAAATGAAGCGAATCCAGCGCCCACGTTAAGCTAGCTCAATTTTCTATATTGGGACAAATTCTAAGACCGAAATAGCTACAAAACGCCTCCAATTAATCCAATCTATCCCAAACTACTCGATGCCATGTATTATACATCATTTGTAAACCTTTGTTTAGTGAGCGCTAATGATCAGTTTAGAATGATCAATTTAGCTAGCTGATACACTTGACCTGTACGCACTAAATCGTGTGCAATTTTTGATTTAGAGTTCAGAATACACGAATCCAATGCCCACATTATGCTAGCTCAATCTTCTATATTAAGGGAAAATTTAAGACGGAAATAGCTACGATATATCCTAGGTGTAATCCAATCTATCTCGAACCTTGTGATGCTATGCATTATGCTTCCTTTTAAACCTTTGCTCAATGAGCACCAATGATAATTTAGAATGATCAATTTAACTAAAAGATAAAATTGACATGTCTGCCCTAAAACATGGGTAACTTTTGATTTAGTGTTCTGAATGATGGGAATCAAACGCCCAAATTTAGTTAGCTCAATTTTCTCTATTGTGAAAAAATTTAGGACCAAAATAGCTACGAGAAAGCGTACAAGTAATCCAATCTATCTTAAACTGTGTGGTGCCATGCATTATGCTTCATTTGTAAACCTTTTCTCAGCTTAGAATGATCAATTTAAGAAACTGATACACTTAACATATACGCAAAAAATCTTATATAACTTTTGATTTAGAATTCAGAATGACACGAATCAAATAACTACCAAAATAACTACCAAATGAATCTTATATAACGTTAAGCCACCTTAATTTTCTATATTGTGAAAAAATTTAGGACCAAAATAGCTACGACAAAGCCTACAAGTAATCAAATCTATTTCTGGTGCGATGCATTATGATTCATTTTGTAAACCTTTTCCTAATGAGCACCAATGATCATTTTAGAAGGATCATTTTAACTAGCCGATAAACTTGACATATACGCACTAAATCGTGTGTAACTTTTGATTTAAAGTTTTGAATAAAGCAAACTCAATGCCTACGTTAATCTACTTCAATTATCAATATTGGGAAAAAAACCTAAGACCAAAATAGCTACAAAAAAGCCTCCTAGTTATCCAATATATCCCAAACTGCGTGATGCCATACATTATGCTTCACTTGTTAACCATTGTTTAGTGAGCACCAATGATCAGTTTAGAATTATCTATTTAACTAGCCGATACACATGACATGTCCGCACTAAATCGTGTGTAACTTTTGATTTAGTCTTCAGAATACACGAATCCATTGCCCATGTTAAGCTTGCTCAATTTTCTGTATTAAGACAAAATTTAATACGGAAATAGCTACGACAAAGCCTCCAATTAGTTCAATCTATAACAAACTACGTGATGCCATGCATTATGTTTCATTTGTAAACCTTGCCTCAACGAGCATCATTGATCAGTTTAGAATGATCAATTTAACTAGCTGATACAGTTGGCATGTAAGCACTAAATCGTCTGTAGCTTTTGATTTAGAGTTAAGTATACACGAATCCAACGCCCACGTTAAGCTAGCTTAATTTTCTATATTAAGACCAAATTTTAGACGGAAATAACTATGACAAAGCCTCCAAGTAATCCAATCTATCTCAAGCTGCATGATTCCATGCATTATGCTTCATTTGTAAACCTTTGCTAAAAGAGCAACAATGATCGGTTTAGAATAATCTATATAACTAGCCAATAAACTTAAGATGTCCGCACTAAATCGTTTATAACTTTTGATTTAGAGTTCAGAATGATACGAATCCAATGCCCATATTAAGCTAGCTCAATTTTCTATATTGTGGCAAACTTTAAGACCGAAATAGCTACGATAAAGCCTTCAAGTAATCCAATCTATCCCAAACTATGTGATGCCATATATTATGCTTCATTTGTAAACCGTGGCTCAACGAGAATCAATGATCGGTTTTGAATGATTAGTTTATCTAGCCGATAAACTTGAGATGTCCGCACTAAATCGTCCATTACTTCTGGTTTGGAGTTCAAAATGACACGAATCCAGAGCCCATGTTAAGCTAGTTCAATTTTCTATACTGTGAAAAAATTTAGGACAAAATAGCTATGACAAATCATACAAGTAATCCAATCTATCTCAGACTGCGTGGTGCGATCCATTATGCTTCATTTGTAAACCTTTGCCCAATGACCACCAATGATCATTTTAGAAGGATCAATTGAACTGGCCGATAAACTTGACATATGCGCTCTAAATCCTGTGTAACTTTTGATATAGAGTTCTGAATGAAGCGAATCCAACGCCCACGTTTAGCTATCTCTATTTTCTATGTTGGGACAAAATGTAAGACCGAAATAGCTATGAGAAAGCCTCCAAGTACTCCAATCTATCCTAAACTGCGTGATGCCATGCATTAGGCTTCAATGATCGGTGTAGAATGATCAATTTAACTAGCTGCAGTAAATCATCCGTAAGTGTTGGTTTAGAATTTAGAATGACACAAATCCAATGCCCATATTAAGCTAGCTTAATTTTCTATAATTAATGACCGAAATGGCTACGATAAAGCCTCCAAGTAATCCAATCTATCCCAAGTTGCGTGATATCATGCATTATGCTTCCTCTGTAAACATTTGCTCAATGACAACCCATGATCATTTTAGAATGATCAATTTAACTAACCAATAAACTTGACACGTCCGTACTAAATCATGCGTAACTTTTGATGTAGAGTTCGGAATGACACAAATCAAGTGCCCACGTTAAGCTAGCTAAATTTTCTATTTTAAGACATAATTTAAGACTCAAATAACTACGACAAAGCCTCGAAGTAATCCAATCTATCCCCAACTGCGTGATGCCATGCATTATGCTTCATTTGTAAACCTTTGCTCAACGAGCATCAATGATCATTTTAGGATGATCATTTTAACTAGACGATAAACTTGAGATGCCCAAACCAAATCGTCCGTAATTTTTGATTTAGAGTTCAGAATAAAACGAATTCAAGTCCCATATTAAACTAGCTAAATTTTCTATATTAAGAAAAAATCTAAGACGGAAACAGCTACGACAAAGCCTCCAAGTAATCCAATCTATCCAACACTGCGTGATGTCCATGCATTATGCTTCATTTGTAAGCCTTTGATCAGTGATCACTAATGATCAGTTTAGAATGATCAACTTAACAAGCCGATACACTTGACATGTACACACTAAATCGTTTGTAACCATTTATTTAGAATTTAGAATACACGAATCAAACTCCCACGTTAACCTACCTCAAGTTTCTATATTAAGACAAAATTTAAGACGGAAATAGCTACGACAAAGCCTCCAAGTAATCCAATATATCCGAAACTGCGTGATGCCATGCATTATACTTCATGTGTAAACCATTGCTCAACGAGCATCAATCATCGGTTTGGAATGATCAATTTTACTAGTCGATAAACTTGAGATTTCGGCCCTAAATCGTCCGTAACTTTTGATTTAGAGTTCATAGTGAAACGAATCCAATGCCCAGATTAAGCTAGCTAAATATTTAGTATTGTGACAAAATTTAAGACCGAAATAGCGTCCAAGTGATCCAATCTATCCCAAAAAACCTTATTACTGCATTATGCTTCTTTTATAAACCTTTGCTCAATGAGCAGCAATGATCATTTTAAGATGATGACTTTAACCAGCCGATAAACTTGACATGTCCACACTAAATCCGGCGTAACTTTTGATTTAGGGTTCAGAATGACATGAACCAATCACCCATGATAAGATAATTTTCTATCTTGTGAAAAAAATTTAGGACCGAATTAGCTATGACAAAGCCTACAAGTAATCCAATCTATCTCAAACTGTGTGGTGCCATGCGCTATGCTTCATTTGTAAACCTTTGCCCAATGAGCGCCAATGACCAGTTTCGAATGATAAATTTAACTAGCCGATAAACTTGAGATGTCAGCACTAAATCGACTGCAACTTTTGATTTAGAGTTCAGAATGACACGAATCCAACGCCCACGTTAATCTAGCTCAATTTTCTATATTGTGAAAAAATTAGCGACTGAAATAGCTGCGATAAATCCTAAATGTAATCCAATCTATCTCAAAACTGTGTGATGTCATGCATTATGCTTCATTTGTAAACCTTTTCTAAATGATCACCAATAATCATTTTAGAATGATCAATTTAACTAAGCGATAAACTTGACATGTTCGCACTAAATCGTGCATAACGTTTGATTTAGTGTTCAGTATGTCATGAATCCAATGACTACGTAAGCTACCTCAATTTTCTATATTATGAAAAAAACTTTGACAGAAATAGCACCGACAAAGCCTACAAGTAATCCAATCTATCTCACACTGCGTGGTGCCATGCATTATGATTCATTTGTAAATCTTTGCCCAATGAGTACCAATGGTCATTTTAAAATGATCAATTTAACTAGCTGATAAGCTTGACATATCCGCACTCAAACGTGCGCAACTTTTTATTTAGAGTTCCGAATAACGGGAATTGAACTCCCACGTTAAGCTACCCCAATTTTCTATAGTGGGACAAAATCTAAAACCGTAATAGCTACGAAAAAGCCTCCAAGCAATCCAATCTATCCCAACCTGCTTGGTACTATGTATTATGCTTCATTTGTAAACATTTGTTCACTAATCACCAATGATCACTTTAGCATCATCAATTTATCTAGCCGATATACTTGACAATGCACTAAATCGTGTGTAACTTTTGATTTAGAGTTCAGAATAAAAGAATCCAATGCTCACGTTAAGGTAGCTCAATTTTCTATATTAAGATAAAATTTAGACGGAAATAACTATGACAAAGCCTCGAAGTAATCCAATCAATCCCAAAATGTGTGATGCCATGCATTATGCTTCATTTATAAACCTTTGCTCAACGAGCATCAATGATCAGTTTAGAATGATCAGTTTAACTAGCCGATAAACTTGAGATGTCCGCACTAAATCGTCCACAACTTTTCATATAGGGTGCAGAATGACCAATTTAGAATGACCAATTCAACAGCCAATCAACTTGACATTTCCACAGTAAATAGTCCGTAACTTTTGATTTAGAGTTCGGAATGACACGAATCCAACGCCCAGGTTAAGCTAGCTTAATTTTCTATATCGTGACAACATTTAAGACGGATAGAGCAACCCTAAAGCCTTCATGTAATCTAATCTAACCTAATTTGTAGGATGCCATGCATTATGCTTCATTTCTAAGCCTTTTCTCCAGGAGCACTAATGATTAGTTTAGAATTATCAGTTTAGAATGATCACTTTAACAGACCGGTCAAGTTGACATGTCCCCACTAAATCGTGCGTAACTTTTGACTTATAGTTACAAATGACACGAATCCAACACCGACGTTAAGTTAGTGCAATTTTCAATATGGGGACAAAATTCAAAACCAAAATAGCTATGTCAAAGCCTCCAAGTAATCCAATCAATCAAAATCTACGTGCTGCCATGCATTATTCTTCATATGTAAACCTTTGCTCAATGAGCACCAATTATCATTTTAGAATGGTCAATTTAACTAGCCGATAAACTTGACATATCCACACAAAATCATGCTTAACTTGTTATTTAGAGTTCAGAATCACACGAATCCAACGCCCACGTTAAGCTAGCTCAGTTTTCTATATTGTGAACAAATTTAAGAGTGAAATAGCAATGAAAAAGCCTCCAAGTAATCCATCTATCCAAAACTGCGTGATGCCATGCATTATGCTTCATTTGTCAACATTTGCTCAGTGAGCACCAATGATCAGTTTAAAATGATCATTTTAAAAGGCCGATCAACTTGTCATGTCTACATTTAATCATCAGTCACTTTTGATTTAGAGTTCAGAGTGCCACGAATCCAACAACCAAGTAAATCTTGCTTAAATTTCTATATTGTGACAAAATTTAATACCAAAATAACTACAACAAAGCCTTCAAGTAATCCATTCTTTCCCAAACTGCGTGATGCGATACAATATGCTTCATTTGTGAACCTTTGCTCAATGAGCATCAACGATCAATTTAGAATGATCAATTTAGAATGATCAATTTAGAATGATCAATTCAACTAGCCAATAAACTTGAGATGTCCGCACTAAATCATCCGTAACTTTTGCTTTAGAGTTCATAGTGCCACGAATCCAACACCCAAGTAAAGCTTGCACAAATTTGTATATTGTGACAAAATTTGAGACCAAAATAGCTGCGTAAAGCCTTCAAGTAATATATTCTTTCCCAAACTGCGTGATGTCATGCATTATGCTTCATATGTTAACCTTTTCTCAACGAGCATCAATGATCAGTTTCCAATGATCAATTTAACTAGTCGATAAACTTGAGATATCCACATTAAATCGTCCATAACTTTTGATTGAGTTCAAAATCACACAAATCCATTGCCCACGTTAAACTAGCTTAATTTGCTTTATTGTGACAAAATTTAAGACCGAACATGCTACAAAAAAGCCTTTGAGTAATCCAATCTATCCCCAACTTCATGATGCCATGCGTTATGCTTAAATTATAAGCCTTTACTCAAGGTGATCCAATGGTCAGCTTAGAATGATCATTTTAACTGGCCGATCAACTTGACATGTCCGCACTAAATTGTCCGTAACTTTTGATTTAGAATTCAGAATCACACGAATCCAATGCCCACGTTACGCTAGCTCACTTTTCTATACTGTGAGAAGTTTTTGGACCGAAATAGCTTTGAAAAAGCCTCCAAGTAATACAATCTATCTCAAACTGCATGGTGTCATGCAATATGCTTCATTTGTAAACCTTTCCTCAATGAGCACCAATGACTATTTTAGAATGATCAATTTAACTAGTTGACAAACCTGAAATGTCCGCACTTGACATGTCCTCAAGAAATTGTGCGTAACTTTTCATTTAGATTTCAAAAGCACACGAATCCAATGCCCACGTTAAGCTAGCTCAATTTTCTATATTGTGAAGAAATTTAAGACCACAATAGCTACGGCAAAGCCACCAATTAATCCCATCTATCCAAAATAGCGTGATGCCATGCATTATGCTTCATTTGTAAACCTTTGCTCAGTGAGCACCAATATCAGATTAGAATGATCATTTTAACAAGCCGATCATTTTTTCCCGTCTGCACTAAATCGTCCGTAACTTTTGATCTAGAGTTCATAGTGCCACGAATCCAACACCCAAGTAAAGCTAGCGTAAATTTTTATATTGTGACAAAATTTAAGACCAAAACAGCTACGCAAAGCATTCAAGTAATCCATTCTTTCCCAAGCTGCGTGATGCCATGAATTATTCTTCATTTGTAAACCTTAGCTCAATGAGCATCAATGATTAGTTTTGAATGATCAATTTAACTAGCCGATAAACTTGAGTTGTCTGCACAATCGTCTGTAAGTTTTGATTTAGAGTTCAGAATGACACAAATCCAATGCTCACGTTAAGCTATCTCAATTTTCTATATTGTGACAAAATGTAAGACAGAAATAGCGACGATAAAGCCTCTGAGTAATCCAATCTATCCCACACTACATGATGCGATGCAATATGCTTCAGTTATAAACCTTTACTCAAGGAGAAACAATGATCAGTTTAGAATGATCATTTTAACTAGCTGATCAAATTGACCTGTCCGCACTAAATCGTCTTTAACTTTTGATTTAGGGCTCAAAATTACATGAATCATGTGACCACGTTAAGCTAGCTCAATTTTCCATATTGTGAAAACATTTGAGACTAAAAGATCTACAACAAAGCCTCCAAGTAATTGAAGCTATCCCAAAAGGCCTGATGCCAAATATTATGCTACATTTATAAGCCTTTACTCAAGGAGCACCAATGATCATTTTAACTGGCCGATCAACTTGACATATATGCACTAAATCGTCTGTAACTTTTGATGTAGATTCCAGAATTATATGAATCCAATGCCCATGTTAAGGTAGCTCGATTTTCTATATTGTGACAACATTTAAAACGGAAAGAGCTATCACATAGACTTCAAGCAATCCAATCTATCCTGAACTGCGTGATGCCATACATTATGCTTCATTTATAAGCCTTTACTCAAGGAGAACTAATGATTAGCTTAGAATTATTAGTTTAGAATTATTAGTTTAGAATGGTCAATCAACTTGACATTTCAGCACTAAATCATCTGTAACTTTTTATTTAGAGATCAGAATCACACGAATCCAATGCCCACTTTACGCTAACTCAATTTTCTATATTGTGAAAAAGTTTAGGACCAAAATAGCTACGACAAAACCTTCAAGTAATCCAATCTATCTCAAACTATGTGGTGTGAAGCATCATGCTTGAGTTGTAAACCTTTTGCTCAATGAGCACCAATGATTATTTTAGAATGATCAATTTAACCAGCCGATAAACTCGAGATGTCGGCACTAAATTGTCCGTAACTTTTGATTTAGAGTTCAAAATCACACAAATCCAATGCTCATATTAAGCTAGCTCAATTTTCTAAATTGTGAAAACATTTAAAACGGAAAGAGCTACGACAAAGCTTTCAAATAATCCAATCCATCCTAAGCTGTGTGATGCCATGCATTATGCTTGATTTATAAACGTCTACTCGAGGAGCACTAATGATCAGTTTAGAATGATCACTTTAACAGGACAATCAACTTGACATTTCTGAACTAAATTGTCCATAACTTTTTATTTAGAGTTTGGAATGACACTTAACGTGGGTGTTGGATTTAGAGTTTGGAATGACACTTAACGTGGGTGTTGGATTTAGAGTTTGGAATGACACCCACGTTTAGAGTTATGAACTAAATTGTCCATAACTTTTTATTTAGAGTTTGGAATTGTCCATAACAGCTAGCTTAAAATTTTTATATCGTGACAACATTTAAAACGGAAAGAGCTACCATAAAGCCTTCAAGTAATCCAATCTAACCTAATCTGGATGATGACATGCATTATGCTTCATTTATAAGTCTTTTCTCTTGGAGCACTAATAATTAGTTTAGAATTATCAGTTTAGAATGATCACTTTAACTGACCGATCAACTTGACATGTCCCCACTAAAGTCTTGCGTAACTTTTGATTTACAGTTCCAAATGACACAAATCCAACGCCGACATTAAGTTAGCTCAATCTTCAATATTGTACAAAATTTAAGACCAAAATAGCTATGACAAAGCCTCCAAGTAATCCAATCAACCAAAATCTGCTTGCTGCCATGCATTTTGCTTCATTTGTAAACCTTTGCTCAATGATCACCAATTCTCATTTCAGAATGATCAATTTAACTAGCAGATAAACTTGACATATCCACACTAAATCATGCTTAACTTGTCATTTAGAGTTCAGAATCACACGAATCAAATGCCCACATTAAGCTAGCTCAATTTTATATATTGTGAACAAATTTAGGACTGAAATAGCTACGAAAAAGCTTCCAAGTAATCCCATCTATCCGAAACTGCGTGATGCCATGCATTATGCTTCATTTGTAAACATTTCCTCAGTGAGCACAAATGATCAGTTTAGAATGATCATTTTAAATGGCCGATCAACTTGTCTTGTCTACACTTAATCATCAGTCACTTTTGATTTAGAGTTCAGAGTGCCACGAATCCAACAGCCAATTAAATCTAGCTTAAATTTCTGTATTGTGACAAAATTTAATACCAAAATAGCTACAACAAACCCTTCAAGTAATCCATTTTTCCCAAACTGCGTGATGCGATGCAATATGCTTCATTTGTAAATCCTTGCTCAATGACACGAATCCACTGCCCACGTTAAACTAGCTTAATTTGCTATATTGTGAAAAAATTTAAGACCGAAATAGCTACGATAAAGCCTCCGAGTAATCCAATCTATCCCAAACTGCATGATGCTATGCATTATGCTTCAATTATAAGCCTTTACTCAAGGAGAACCAATGATCACTTTAGAATGATCATTTTAACTAGCTGATCAACTTGATATGTCCGCACTAATCGTATTTAACTTTTGATTTAGAGCTCAAAATTACATGAATGCAGTGCCCACGTTAAGCTAGCTCAATTTTCCATTTTTTACAACATTTGAGACTAAAAGAGCTACGACAAAGCCTCCATGTAATCCAATTTATCCCAAACTGCGTGATGCTAGCTCAATTTTCCATTTTGTGATCCCGAACTGTGTGATCCAAGATATTTTGTTACATTTATAAGCCTTTACTCAAGAGCACCAATGATAAGTTTAGAATGATCATTTTAACTGGCTGATCAACTTGACATGTCCGCACTAAATCGTCCGTAACTTTTGATTTAGAGTTCAGAATCACGAGAATCCAATGCCCACGTTATGCTAGCTCAATTTTCTATATTGTGAAAAAATTTAGGACCAAAATAGCTGTGACAAAGCCTCCAAGCAATCCAATCTCTGTCAAACACCGTGGTATCAAGCATTATGCTTCGTTTGTAAACCTTTGTTCAATGAGCACCAATGATTATTTTAGAATGATCAATTTAACTAGCCGATAAACTTGAGATGTCCACACTAAATCGTCTTTTACTTTTGATTTAGAGTTCAGAATCACATGAATCTAATCACCATATAAATCTAGCTCAATTTTCTATATTGTGACAAAATAAGAGCGAAATAGCTATGCTAAAGCCTCCAAGTAATCCAATCTATCGGAAGTTGCATGGTGCCATGCATTCTTCTTCATATGTAAACCTTTGCTCAATGAGCAACAAAGATCATTTTAGAATGATCAATTTAACTAGCCAATAAACTTGAAATGTCCACACAAAACCGTGCGTAACTTTTTATTTAGAGTTCAAAATCACGTGAATCCAATGCCCACATTAAGCTAGCTCACTTTTCAATATTGCAAAAAAATATAGGACCGAAATAGCTAAGAGAAAGCCTCCAAGTAATCCCATATATCCGAAACTGCATGAAGCCATGCATTATGCTTCAATTATAAGCCTTTTCTTAAGGCAAACCAATGAACAGTTTAGATTGATCATTTAAATTAGCTTATCAACTTGACATGTCCGCACTAAATCGTCTTTAACTTTTGATTTAGAGCTCAGAATTACATGAATCCAATGCCCACGTTTAGCTACCTCAACTTTCCATATTGTGACACCATTTGAGATTAAAAGAGCAACGACAAAACCTATAAGTAATCCGATTTATCCAAATCTGCGTGCTACTATGCATTATTCATCATTTATAATCCTTTACTCAAGAAGCACCAATGATCAGTTTAGAATGATCTTTTTAAAAGGCTAATCAACTTGACATATACGCACTAAATCTTCCGTAACTTTTGATGTAGAGTTCAGAATTATACGAATCCAATGCCCAGGTTAAGGTAGCTCAATTTCCTATATTGTGCAATATTTAAAATGGAAAGAGCTATCAAAAAGCCTTCAAGTAATCCAATCTATCCTGAACTGCATGATGCCATGCATTATGCTTCATTTATAAACCTTTACAAAAGGAACACAAATGATCAATTTAGAATTATCAGTTTAGAATGATCAGCTTAACTGACCCATCAACCTGACTTGTCCACACTAAATCGTGCTTAACTTTTGATTTAGAGTTCCGAATGAGACGAATCCAATGCCGACGTTAAGTTAGCTCAATTTTCATATTGGGACAAAATTTAAGGCCGAAATAGCTATGATAAAGCCTCCTAGTAATCCAATCTATCACAATCAGCACTAAATCATCCGTCACTTTTGATTTTGAATTCAGAATGCCACGAAATTAACTTAAATTTTAATATTGTGACAAAATTTAAGATGAAAATTGCTACAACAAAGCCTTCAAGTAATCCATTCTTTCCCAAACTGTGTGATGCGATGCATTATCCTTCATTTGTAAACCTTTGCTCAAGGAGCATCAATGATCAGTTTAGAATGATCAATTTAACTAGCCAATCAACTTGAGATGTCTGCACTAAATCGTTCACAACTTTTGATATAGAGTTTAGAATGACACGAATCCAGTACCCACGTTAAGCTAGGTCAATTTTCTATATAGTTACAAAATTTAAAACTAACATAGCTTCAATAGGGCCTCAAGGTAATCCAATCTATCCCAAACTGCATGATGCGATGCATTATGCTTCAATTATAAGCCTTTACTCAAGGACCACTAATGACTAGTTTAGAATTATCAGTATAGAATGATCACATTAACTTGCCAATCAACTTGATATTTCTGCACTGAATTGCCAGTTACTTTTGATTAAGAGTTCAGAGTCACACGTATCAAAGCCCACGTTAAGGTAGCTCAATTTTCTATATTGTGAAAAAATTAATAATGAAATAGCTATGATAAAGCCTCCAAGTAATCCAATCTATCCCAATGCTTCAATTATAAGCCTTTTCGCAAACAGAACCAAAGATCAGTTTAGAATTATCATTTTAACTAGCTGATCAGCTTGACATGTCAGCACTAAATTCTGTTTAATTTTTGATTTAGAGCTCAGAATTACATGAATAGAGTGCCCACGTTAAACTAGCTCAAATTTCCATATTGTGGCAACATTTGAGACTAAAAGAGCTACGACAAAGCCCCCAAGTAATCCAATATATCTCAAACTGCATGATGCAATGCATTATGCTTCATTTATAAGCCTTTACTCAAGGAGCACTAATGATAAGTTTAGAATGATCATGTTAACTGGCCGATCAACTTGACATGTCCGCACTAAATTGTCCATAACTTTTGATATAAAGTTCAGAATGACACGAATCCTGCGCCCACATTAAGCTATCTCAGGTTTCAATATTGGAAAAAATTTTGGGGCCGAAATAGCTAAAACCACGCCCCCAAGTAATCCAATATATCTCAAATTGTGTGGTGCCATGCATTGTGCCTCATTTGTAAAGCTTTGCTCATAGAGGACTAATGATCATTTTAGATTGATAAATTTAACTAGCAGATAAACTTGAAATGTCCACATTAAGTCGTCCGTAACTTTTCATTAAAAGTTTTGAATGATATGAATCCAACGCCCACGTTAATATGCTCAATTTTCTATATTGGGGCAAAATTTAAGACCAAAATAGCGACAACAAAGCCTCCAAGTAATCCAATCTATCCCAAACTGCGTGATGCCATGCATTATGCTTCATTTATAATCCTTTACTCAAGGAGCACCAATGATCAGTTTAGTATGATCAGTTTAACTGGCCGATCAACTTGACATTTACACACTAAATCGTCCGTATCTTTTGATGTAGAGTTCTGAATTACACGAATCCAATGCCCACATTAAGGTAGCTCAATTTTCTATATCGTGACAACATTTAAAAACGGAAAGAGCTACCATAAAGCCTTCAAGTAATCCAATCTAAACTAAATTGTGTGATGCCATGCATTATGTTTGATTTATAAGCCTTTTATCTAGAAGCACTAATGATTCATTTGGAATTATTAGTTTAGAATGATCACTTTAAGTGACCGATCAAGTTGACATGTCCACAATAAATCGTCAGTAACTTTTGATTTAGAGTTCAGAATCCAACGCCTACGTTAAGCTAGCTCAAGTTTCTATATTGTGAAAAAATTTAGAAACAAAACAGCTACGAGAAAGCCTCCAAGTAATCCAAACTATCTCAAAATGCATGGTGGTCTGCATTCTGCTTCATTTGTAAACCTTTGCTCAATGAGCACCAACAACTATTTTAGAATGATCAGTTTAACTACTTGATAAACTTGAAATTTTTGCACTAAATCGTGTGTAACTTTTGATTTAGAGCTCAGAATTACATGAATCCAGTGCCCACGTTAAACTAGCTCAATTTTCCATATTGTGACAATATTTGAGTTTAAATGAGCTACGAAAAAGCCTCAAAATAATCCAATATATCTCAAACTGCATGATGCAATGCATTATGCTTCATTTATAAGCCTTTACTCAAGGACCACTAATGATCAGTTTAGAATTACCAGTTTAAAAGGATCACTTTAACTGACCGATCAACTTGATGTGTCCGCACTAAATTGTCCATAACTTTTGATATAAAGTTCAAAATGACACGAATCCTGCGCCCACGTTAAGCTATCTCAGTTTTCAATATTGGGAAAAACTTTGGGACCAAAATAGCTAAAACCACACCCCAAAGCAATCCAATCTATCTCAAACTGTGTGGTGCCATGCATTGTGCCTCATTTTGTAAAGCGTTGCTCATAGAGGACTAATGATCATTTTAGAATGATAAATTTAACTAGCATATAAACTTGAAATGTCCACATTAAATCGTGCGTAACGTTTGATTAAAAGTTCCGAATGACACGAATCCAACGCCCACGTTAAATAAGCTCAATTTTCTATACTGGGACAAAATTTAAGACCGAAATAGCGACAACAAAGCCTCCAAGTAATCCAATCTATCCCAACTGCGTGATGCCATGCATTATGCTTCATTTATAAGCCTTTACTCAAGGAGCACCAATGACCAGTTTAGAATGATCAGATTAACTTGCCGATCAACTTGACATTTACACACTAAATCGTCCGTATCTTTTGATGTAGAGTTCAGAATTACACGAATCCAATGCCCACATTAAGGTAGCTCAATTTTCTATATCGTGACAACATTTAAAATGGAAAGAGCTACCATAAAGCTTTCAAGTAATCCAATCTAAATTAATCTGCGTGATGCCATGCATTATGTTTCATTTATAAGCCTTTTATCTAGGAGCACTAATGATTCATTTAGAATTATTAGTTTAGAATGATCACTTTAAGTGACCAATCAACTTGCAATGTCCACAATAAATTGTCAGTAACTTTTGATTTAGAGTTCTGAATCACACGAATCCAACGCCCACGTTAAGCTAGCTCAATTTTCTATATTGTGAAAAAAATTAAGAACCAAAATAGCTACGAAAAAGCCTCCAAGTAATCCAAACAATCTCAAAATGCATGGTGTTATGCATTATGCTTGATTTGTAAACCTTTGCTCAATGAGCACCAACAACTATTTTAGAACGATCAATTTAACTACTTGATAAACTAGAAATTTCTGCACTAAACCGTGCATAACTTTTGATTTAGAGCTCCGAATTACATGAATCCAGTGCCCACGTTAAACTAGCTCAATTTTCTATATTGTGACAACATTTGAGACTAAAAGAGCTAGGACTAAGCCTCCAAGTAATCAAATATATCACAAATTGCATGATGCAATGCATTATGCTTCATTTATAAGCCTTTACTCAAGGAGCACTAATGATCAGTTTAGAATGATCAATTTAGAATGATCACTTTAACTGGCCGATCAACTTGACATGTCTGCAATAAATTGTCCATAAGTTTTGATATAAAGTTTAGAATGACACGACACGTTAAGCTATCTCAGTTTTCAATATTGGGAAAAATTTTGGGACTGAAATAGCTAAAACCATGCCCCCAAATAATCCAATCTGTCTCAAACTATGTGGTGCCATGCATTGTGCCTCATTTGTAAAGCTTTGCTCATAGAGGACTAATGATCCTTTGAAATGTCCACAATAAATTGTCCGTACTTTTGATTAAAAGTTCCGAATGTCACGAATCCAAAGCCCATGTTAAATAAGCTCAGTTTTTTATATGGGGATAAAATTTAAGACCAAAATAACGACAACAAAGCCTCCAGGTAATCCAATCTATCCCAAACCGCGTGATGCCTTATAAGCCTTTACTCAAGGAGCACCAACGATCAGTTTAACTGGCCAATCAACTTGACATTTATGCGCTAAATCGTTCGTATCTTTTGATGTAGAGTTCAGAATTACACGAATCCAATGCCCACATTAAGTTAGCTCAATTTTCAATATCGTGACAACATTTAAAACAGAAAGAGCTACTATAAAGCTTTCAAGTAATCCAATCTAAACTAAACTTTGTGATGCCATGCATTATGTTTCATTTATAAGTCTTTTATCAAGGAGCACTAATGATTCATTTGGAATTATTATTTTAGAACGATCACCTTAAGTGACCGATCAACTTGATATGTGCAAGAGAAATCGTCAGTAACTTTTGATTTAGAGTTCAGAATCACACGAATCCAACGCCCACTTTAAGCTAGCTCAATTTTCTAAATTGTGAAACAAATTTAGAACAGAAATAGCTACGAAAAAGCCTCCAAGTAATCCAAACTATCTCAAAATGTGAGGTGTTATGCATTATGCTTCATTTGTAAACCTTTGCTCAATAAGCACCAACAACTATTTTAGAATGATCAATTGAACTACTTGATTAACTTGAAATTTCTGCACTAAATCGTGCATAACCTTTGATTTAGAGTTCTGAATGACACGAATCCAACACCAACGTTAAGCTAGCTAAATTGTCAATATTGGGACAAAATTTAAGACCGAAATAGCAATGACAAAGCCTCCCAGTAATCCAACCTATGACAAACTGCGTGGTGCCATGCATTATGCTTTATTTGTAAACCTTTGCTCAATGAGCACCAATGGTCATTTTACATTGATCAATTTAACTAGCCGATAATCTTGACATGTCCGCATGAAATCGTGCGTAACTTATGATTTATAGTTCAAAATCACACAAATCCAATGCCCACGTTAAGCTAGCTCAATATTCTATATTGTGAAAAAATTTAGAACGGAAATAGATACGATAAAGCCTCCATGTAATCCACTCTATCCCAAACTGGATGAGCCATGGATTATGCTTCAATTATAAGCCTTTACTCAAGGAGAACAATTCATTAGTTTAAAATGATCATTTTAACTAGGTTATCAACCTGAAATTTTCGCACTAAATCATCTTTAACTTTTGATTTTGAGCTCAAATTACATAAATCCAGTGCCCATGTTAATCTAGCTCAATATTCCCTATTGTGACAATATTTGACACTAAAAGAGCTACGACAAAGCCTCCAAGTAATCCAATCTATCGAAAACTGCGTGATACCAGATATTATGCTACATTTATAAACCTTTACTCAAGGAGCACCAATGATCATTTTAGAATTATCATTTTAACTGCCCGATCAACTTGACATCTACACACTAAATCGTCCGTAACTTTTGATGTATAGTTCAGAATTACACGAATCCAATACCCATGTTAAGGTACGTCAATTTTCTACATTGTGACAACATTTAAAACAGAAAGGGCTATAACAAAGCGTTCAAGTAATCCAATCTATCCTAATTTTCATGAATCCATTCATTATACTTCATTTATAAGCCTTTACTCAAGGAGCACTAATGATCTGTTTAGAATGATCACTTTAACTGGCATATCAACTTGACCTGTCCGCACTCAATCGTCCGTAACTTTTGATTTAAAGTTCATAATCACACGAACCCAAAGCCATGTTAAGCTAGCTGAATTTTCTATATTGTGAAAAAATTTAGGACCGAACTAGCTACGACAAAGTCTCCAAGTAATCCAATCTATCTCAAACTCTGTGGTGTCAAGCATCATGCTTCATTTGTAAACATTTGCTCAATGAGCACCAATGATTATTTTAGAATGATCAATTTAACTAGTTGACAAACTTGACATGTCCGCACTAACTCGTGTGTAACTTTTGATTTAGAGTTCCGAATGACATGAATCCAATGGTGATGTTAAAGTAGCTCAATTTTCTCTATTAGGACAAAATTTAAGATCAAAATCATCATCCGAAGCCTCCTAGTAATCTAATCTATCAGAAACTGCGTGGTGACATGCATTATACTTCATTTGTAAACCTTTGCTCAGTGTGAACCAATGATCAGTTTAAAATGATCAGTTTAACAAACCGATCAATTTGTCATATCCATAATAAATCATCTGTAACTTTTGATTTTGAGTTCAGATGCCACGAATCCAACAATCAAGTAAATTGATCAGATTAGAATGATCAATAACTAGGCGATACACTTGACTTGTACGCACTAAACCGTTTGTAACTTTTGATTGAGAGTTCAGAATATCACAACTCCGATGCCGACGTTTAGCTAGGTCAATTTTCTATACTATGACAAAATTTAATACCAAAATAGCTACGACAAAACCTCCAAGTAATCCAATCTATCCCAAACTGCGTGATGCCATGCATTGTGCTTCATTTGTAAACCTTTTCTCAATGAGCACCACTGATAATTTTAGAATGATCAATTTAACTATCCGATAAGCTTTACATATCCACACTAAATCGTCCATATATTTTGATTTACACTTACGAATGACACGAATCCAACGCCACGTGAAGGTAGCTCAATTTTCTAAATTGTGACAAAATTTAAGACCAAAATAGCTACGATAAACCCTCCAAGTAATCCAATCAATCCCAAACTGTGTGATGCGATGCATTATGCTTCATTTGTACACCTTTGCTCAATGAGCACCAATGATTATTTAAGTAAGATTAATTTAACTAGCAGACAAACTTTACATGTCCGCACTAAATTGTACTTAACATTTGATTTAGAATTCAGAATGACACGAATCTAACACCACGTTAAGCTATCTTAATTATCTATATTGTGAAAAAATTTAGGACCAAAATATCTACGACAAAGCCTACAAGTAATCCAATCTATCTCTAACTGTGTGGTGCCATGGATTATGCTTAATTTGTAAACGTTTTCTCAATGAGAACCAATGATCATTTTAGAATGATCAATTTAACAAACCGATAAACTTGACATGTCTTCACTAAATCGTATGTAACTTTTGATTTAGAGTTCAGAATGACATGAATCCAATGCCTATGTTACGCTAGCTCAATTTTGAATATTGTGAAAATTTTACAATTGAAATATCTACGACAAATCCTACAAGTAATCCAATCTATCTCAAACTGTGAGGTGTCATGCATTATGCTTCATTTGTAAACCTTTGCCCAACGAGTACCAATGATTATTTTATGAGGACCAATTTAACTAATCGATAAACTTGACATGTTTGCACTAAATAGTGTGTAAGTTTTGATTTCGAGTTCCGAATAATGCCATTCCAACGCCCACCTTAAGCTAGCTCAATGTTCTCTATCACGACAAAATCTAAGACCAAAATAGCTACGAAAATTCCTTGAAGTTATCCATTCGGTCCCAAACTGCATGGTGCTATGCATTATGCTTCATTTGTAAACCTTTATTCATTGAGTACCAACGATGAGTTTAGAATGACGTATTTAACTAGCTGATACACTTGCTATGTACGCATTAAATCGTAAGTAACTCTTGATTTAGATTTCAGTATACACGAATCCAACGCCTAGTAAAGCTAGCTCAATTTTCTATATTAAGACAAAATTTAAGATGGAAATAACTACGAAAAAGCTTCCAAGTAATCCAATCTATCCAAAACTGCGTGATGCCATACATTTGCTTCATTTGTAAACCTTTGCTCAACGAGCATCTATGATTGGTTTAGAATTATCAATTTAACGAGCCGATAAAATTGAGATGTACGCACTAAATCATCTGTAACATTTGATTTAGAGTTCGAATGACACGAATCCAATGCCCATATTAAGCTAGCTCAATTTTCTATATTGTGACAAAATTTAAGACCAAAATATCTACTCTAAAGCCTCCAAGTAATCCAATCGAACCCAAACTGCGTGATGCCATGCCTTATTCTTCATTTGTACCTTTGCTCAACGAGCATCAATAATCGGTTTAGAATGATCAGTTTATCTAGCCGATAAACTTGAGATCTCACACTAAATTGTCCGTAAATTTTGATTTGGAGTTCAGAATGACACGAATCCAATGTCCACGTTAAGGTAGCTCAATTTTGTATATTGTGACAAAATTAAAGACTGAAATAGCTAAGATAAAGCCTACAAGTAATGCAACCTATCCCAAACAGCGTAATGCCATGCATTATGCTTTATTTGTAAACCTTTGCTCAATGAGCACCAATGATCGTTTTAGAACGATCAATTTAAATAACCGATAAACTTGACATGTACCCAATAAATTGTGCATAATTTTTTATTTAGAGTTCAGAATACACGAATCCAACGCCTAGTTAAGCTAGCTCAATTTTCTATATTAAGACAAAATTTAAGATGGAAATAACTACGAAAAAGCCTCCAAGTAATCCAATCTATCCAAAACTGCGTGATGCCATGCATTATGCTTCATTTGTAAACCTTTTCTCAACGAGCATCAATGATCGGTTTAGAATGATCAATTTAACAAGCCGATAAAATTGAGATGTACGCACTAAATCATCAGTAGCATTTGATTTAGAGTTCGGAATGACACGAATCCAATGCCCATATTAAGCTAATTCAATTTTCTATATTGTGACAAAATTTAAGACCAAAATATAAAATCTAAAGTCTCAAAGTAATCCAATCGAACCCAAACTGCTGATGCCATGCATTATGCTTCATTTGTACCTTTTCAACGAGTATCAATGATCGGTTTAGAATGATCAGTTTATCTTGCCGATAAACTTGAGATCTCGCACTAAATCGTCCGTAACTTTTGTTTTGGAGTTCAGAATGACACGAATCCAATGTCCACGTTAAAGTAGCTCAATTTTCTATATTGTGACAAAATTAAAGACTGAAATAGTTAAGATAAAGCCTACAAGTAATACAATCTATCCCAAACAGCGTGATGCAATGCATTATGCTCTATTTGTAAACCTTTGCTCAATGAGCACCAATGATCGTTTTAGAATGATCAATTTAACTAACCGATAAACTTGACAAGTTGCACTTAATTGTGTGTAAATTTTTATTTAGAGTTCGGAATGACATGAATCCAACGCCTATGTTAATCTAGCTCAATTTTGTATATTGTGAAAATTTTACGACAGCAATAGCTACAACAAAGCCTACAAGTAATCCAATATATCTCAAAATGCGTGGTGCCATTCATGATGCTTCATTTGTAAACCTTTTCCCAACGAGTACCAATGATCATTATAGAAGGATCAAATTAACTAGCCGATAAACTTGAGATGTCCGCACTAAATAGTGTGTCTCTTTTTAGTTAAAGTTCCAAATAAACAGAATCCAACGCCCACGTTAAGCTAGTTCAATTCTCTCCATTGGGACAAAATCTAAGACCGAAATTTATGTAAAAGCCGCCAATTAATCCAATATACCTGAAACGGCATGATGCCATGCATTATTCTTCATTTGTAAACCATTGTTTTGTGCGCAACAATGATCAGTTTAGAATGATCAATTTAACTAGCCGATACACTTTACATGTACACAATAAATCGTGTGTAACTTTTAATTTAGAGTTCAGAATACACGAATCCAACACCCACATTAAGCTTGCTCAATTTTCAAGATTGATACAATATTTAAGATGGAAATAGGTACGAAAAAGCCTCCACGTAATCCAATCTATCCGAAACTATTTGATGCCATGCATTATGCTTCATTTGTAAACCTTTGTTCAGTGAGCACCAATGATCAGTTTAGAATAATCAATTTAACTAGCCAATACATTTTACATGTACACACTAAATCGTCTGTAACTCTTGATTTAGAGTTCATAATACACAAATCCAACGCATAATTAAGCTAGCTCAATTTTCTATATTAAGACTAATTTAAGATGGAAATAAGTACGAGTAAGCCTCCAAGTAATCCAGTCTATCCCAAACTGTGTGATGCCATGCATTATGCTTCATTTCTAAACCTTTGTTCAACAAGCATCTATGATCGGTTTAGAACGAACAATTTAACTAGCTAATAAAATTGAGATGTCCGTAATAAATCATCGGTAAGTTTTGATTTAGAGTTTGGAAAGACATGAATCCAATGTCCATATTAAAAAAACTCAAGTCTCTATATACTGAAAAAATTTAAGACCAAAATAGCTACTATAAAGCCTCCAAGTAGTCCAATCTAACCCAAACTGCATGATGCCATGCATTATGCTTCATATGTACCTTTGCTCAACGAGCATCAATGATTGGTTTAAAATGATCATTTTATCTAGCCAATAAAATTGAGATGTCGCACTAAATCATCTATAACTTTTGATTTGGAGTTCAGAATGACACGAATCCAATGCCCACATTAAGGTAGCTCAATTTTCTATATTGTAACAAAATTAAAGACTGAAATAGCTTAGATAAAGCCTACAAGTAATGCAATCTATCCCAAAAAGCGTAATGCCATGCATTATGCTTTATTTGTAAACCTTTGCTCAATGAGCACCTATGATTGTTTTAGAATGATCAATTTAAATAACCAATAAACTTGACATGTACACACTAAATCGTGCATAATTTTTTATTTAGTGTTCAGAATGATACGAATCCAACGACTATGTTAAGCTAGCTCAATTTTCTATATTGTGTAAATTTTTTTACTGAAATAGCTACGACAAAGCATACAAATTATCCAATCTATCTCAAACTGTGTGGTGCCATGATGTATGTGTCATTTGTAAACCTTTGCCTAATGCGCACCGACGATCATTTTAAACTGATCATTTTAACTAGCAAATAAACTTGACATGCCACACTAAACATGCTTAATTTTTGATTTAGAGTTCCAAATGACGTGAATAAAACGCCTATGTTAAGCAAGCTCAATTTTCTATAGTAATACAAAATTTAAGACGGAAATAACTATCAAATAATCCAATCTATCCCAAACTGCATGATGTCATGCATTATGCTTCATTTATAAACATTTGCTTAACGAGCATCAATGATCGGTTTAGAATGATCAATTTAACTAGTGGATAAACTTGAGATCTACAGACTAAGTCATCCGTAACTTTTGATTTTGAGTTCGGAGTGACACGAATCCAATGCCCATATTAAGCTAACTCAATTTTCTATATTGTGACAAAATTGAACACCGAAATAGCTACGATAAATCCTCCAAGTAATCCAATCTAAACCAAACTACATGATGCCACGAATTATGCTTCATTTGTAAACCTTTGCTCAACGAGCATCAATGATCGGTTTAGAATGATCAGTTTATCTAGCCGATAAACTTGAGATGTATGCACTAAATCATCCGTAACTTCTGAATTGTAGTTCAGAATGATACGTATCCAATGCCCACGTTAAGGTAGCTCAATTTTCTTAATTGTGAAAAATTAAAGACTCAAATAGCTACGATAGAGCGTACAACTAATCTAATCTATCTCAAACTGCGTAGTGCAATACATTATGCTTCATTTGTAAACATTTGCCCAATGATCACCAATGATCATTTTAGACATATCAATTTAACTGGTGGATAAACTTGACATTTTTGCACTAAATCGTGCGTAACTTTTGATTTAGAGTTCCGAATGACGAGAATACAATGCCCACGTTAAGCTAGCTCAACTTTCTATATTGGGACAATTTCTAAGACCAAAATAAATACAAAAAAGCTTCCAAGTAATCGAATCTATCCCAAATTGCGTGATGCGATGCATTATGCTTCATTTGTAAACCTTTGCTGAATGAGCACCAAGGATCATTTAGAATGATCAATTTAACTAACCGATAAACTTGACATGTCTGCACTAAACATATGTAACTTTTGATTTAGAGTTCGAAATGAAGCGAATCCAACACCCACGTTAAGCTAACTCAATTTTCTATATTGGGATAAAATTTAAGACCGAGATCACTACAAAATAGCCTCCAAGTAGACCAATCAATCACGAACTGCATGATTCCATACATTATGTTTCATTTGTAAACCTCTGCTCAGTGAGCACCAGTGATCAGCTTAGAATGATCAATTTAACAAGCTGATACACTTGACATGTACGCACTAAATCTTGTGTAAATTTTGTTTAAGAATTCAGAATGACACGTATCCAACACCCACGTTAAGCTAGCTCAATTTTCTATATTGTGAAAAAATTTAGGACCGAAATAGCTTATAAGTTATCCAATCTATCTTAAACTGCGTGGTGCAATGCATTATGCTTCATTTGTAAACCTTTTCTCAATGAGCACTAAAGATCATTTTAGATGGATCAGATTAACTAGCTGATAAACTTGGCATGTCCGCACTAAATCGTGCGTAACTTTTGATTAAGAGTTCCGAATAAAGCGAATCCAACGCCCACGTTAATCTAGCCTAATTTTCTATATTGGGACAAAACCTAAGACCAAAATAGCTACGAAAAATCCTCCAAGTAATCAAATCTATCCAAAACTGTGTGATGCCATGCATTATGCTTCATTTGTAAACCTTTGTTCAATGAGCACCAATGCCCAGTTTAGAATGATCAATTTAAAAAGCCGATACACTTGACATGTACACACTTAAATCGTGTGTAACTTTTGATTTATAGTTCAGAATCCACAAGTCCAACGCCCACGTTAAGCTAGCTCAATTTTCTATTTTAAAACAAAATTTAAGACGGAAAAAGCTATGACAAAGCCTCCAAGTAGTTCAATCTATCCCAAACTGTGTGATGCCATACATTATGTTTCATTTGTAAACCTTTGTTCAGTGAGCACCAATGAACAGTTTAGAGTGAGCAATTTAACTAGCTGATACACTTAATATGTACGCACTAAATCGTGTGTAACCTTTGATTTAGAGTTCATAATACACAAATCTAACGCCCATGTTAAGCTAACTCAATTTTCTATATTAAGAAACAATTTAAGATGCAAATAACTACGACAAAGCCTCCAAGTAATCCAATCAATTCCAAACTGCGTGATGCCCTGCATTATGCTTCATTTGTAAACCTTTGCTCAATAAGCATCAATGATCGGTTTGGAATGATCATTTTATATAGCCAATAAAGTTGAGATGTCTGCACTAAATCATCCCTAACATTTGATTTGGAGTTCCGAATAACACGAATCCAGTGCCCATGTTACGGTAGCTCAATTTTCTATATTGTGATAAAATTTAAAATTAAAATAGCTACGATATAACCTAGGTGTAATCCAATCCATCCCAAACTGCGTGATTCCATGCATTATGCTTCATCTGTAAACCTTTGCTCTATGAGCACCAATGATCATTTTAGAATGATCAATTTAAGAAGCTGATACACTTGACATGTACGCACTAAATTGTGTGTAACTTTTGATTAAGAATTCAGAATGACATGAATCCAACGCCCATGTTAAGCTAGCTCAAGTTTTTATATTGGGACAAAATCTAAGACCGTAATACCTACGAAAAAGCATCCAAGTAATAAGTTCTATCCGAAACTGCGTGATGCCATGCATTATGCTTCATTTGTAAACCTTTGTTTATTGAGCACCAATTATCAATTAAACTTGCCGATACATTTGACATGTACGCACTAAATCCTGTCTAACTTTTGATTAAGAGTTCAGAATACACGTATCCAACGCGCACATTACGCTAGCTCAATTTACTAAAACAAAATTTAAGATGGAAATAGCTACGACAAAGCCTACAAGTAGTTCAATCTATCCCAAACTGCGTGATGCTTTGCATTATGTTTCATTTGTAAACTTTTTTTTCAGTGAGCGCCTGTGATCAATTTAGACTGATCAATTTAACTAGTCGATACACTTGACATGTACGCACTAAATTGTGTGTAACTTTTGATTTAGAGTTCATAATACACGAATCCATGCCCATGTTAAGCTAGCTCAATTTTCTATATTAAGACAACAACAACAACTACAACAAAGCCTCCAAGTAATACAATCTATCTCAAACTGCGCGATGCCTTGCATTATGCTTCATTTGTAAACCTTTTCTCAACGAGTATCAATGATCGGTTTAGAATGATCAATTATCTAGCCGATAAACTTGAGATGTTGCACTAAATCGTCCCTTACTTTTGTTTTCGAGTTCAGAATGACACGAATCCAATGCCCACTTTAAGGTAGCTACATTTTCTATATTGTGACAAAATTAATTTTTGAAATTGCTACGATATAACCCAGGTGTAGTCCAATCCATCCCAAACTTCGTGATGCCATGCATTAAGCCTCATTTGGAAACCTTTGCTCAATGAGCACCAATGATAATTTTAGAATGATCAATTTAACTAACTAATAAACTAGACATGTCCGTACTAAAACGTGCGAACTAACTAATAATATAAGACCAAAATAGGTATCAAAGTGCCTCCAAGTAATCCAATCTATCCAAAACTGCATGATGTCATGCATTATGCTTCATTTGTTAACCTTTGTCTAGTGAGCACCAATGATCAGTTTAGAATGATCAATTTAACAAGCTGATTCACTTGACATGTACGCATTAAATCTTGCGTTACTTTTGATTAAGACTTTAGAATCACACAAATCTAACGTCCATGTTAAGCTAGCTCAATTTTCTATATTGTGAAAACATTTAGGACCAAAATAGATACGACAAAGCTTACAAGTAATCCAATCTATCTCAAACTGCATGGTGCAATGCATTACGTTTCATTTGTAAACCTTTGCTCAATGAGCATCAAAGATCAATTTAGAAGGATCAATTTAACTACTCGATAAACTTGACATGTTCGCAATAAATCGTGCGTAACTTTTGATTCAGTGTTCCGAATAAAGCGAATCCAACGCCCACATTAAGCTAGCTCAATTTTCTATATTGGGACAAAAGCTAAGACCAAAATAGCTACGAAAAGCCTCCAAGTAGTCAAATCTATCCAAAACTACGTAATGCAATGCATTTTGCTTCATTTATAAACCTTTGTTCAGTGAGCACCAATGATCAGTTTAGAATGATCAATTTAACTAGCCGATACACTTGACATGTATGCACTATATCGTGTGTAACTTTTTATTTATAGTTCATAATACACGAATCCAATGCCCACGTTAAGCTACCTCAATTTTGTATATTAAGAAAAAATTTAAGACGGAAATAACTACAACAAAGGCTCAAAGTAATCCAATCTATCCAAAACTACGTGATGCCCTACATTATGCTTCAATTGTAAACCTTTGCTCAACTAGCATAAATGATTGGTTTAGAATGATCAGTTTATCTAGTCAATATACTAGAGATTTCTGCACTAAATCGTCCCTAACTTTTGATTTGGAGTTCATAATGACACAAATCCAATGCCCAAGTTAAGGGAGCTTAATTTTCCATATTGTGACAAAATTACAGACTGAAATAGCTACGATATAACCTAGGTGTAATCCAATCCATCCCAAACTGTATAATGCCATGCAATATGCTTCATTTGCAAACTTTTGCTCAATGAGCGCCAATGATCATTTTAGAATGATCAATTTAACTAACCGATAAACTTGACATGTCCGCTGTAAAACATGCGTAACTTTTGATTTAGAGTTCCGAATGATGCGAAGCAAACATCCACGTTAAACTTGCTCAATTTTCTATATTAGGACAAAATTTAAATCCGAAATCGCTACAAAAAAGTATCCAAGTAGACCAATATATCCCAAACTGCATGATTCCATGCATTATGCTTCATTAGTAAAGCTTTGCTCAGTGAGCACCAGTGATCAGTTTAGAATGATCAATTTAACAAGTCTAAATACTTTACATGTACGCATTAAAGCTTGTGTAACTTTTGATTAAGAATTATGAATGACGTGAATCCAATGCCCACGTGACGCTAGCTCAATTTTCTATATTGTGAAAACATTTAGAACCGAAATAGCTACGACAAAGCTTACAAGTAATCCAATCTATCTTAAACTGCATGGTGCGATGCATTATATTTCATTTGTAAACCTTTGCTCAATGAGCACCAAAGATAATTTTAGAAGGATCAATTTAACTAGCCGTTAAACTTGATATTTCCGCACTAAATCGTGCGTAACTTTTGATTTAGAGATCTGAATAAAGCGTATCAAATGCCCACGTTAAACTAGCTCAATTTTCTATATTGGGACAAAATCTTTCACCGAAATAGCTACAGAAAAGCCTCAAAGTAATCAAATCTATCCAAAACTACGTGATGCCATGCATTATGCTTCATTTGTAAACCTTTGTTCAGTGAGCACCAATGATCAGTTTATAATAACTAGCCGATACACTTGACATGTACGCACAAAATCGTGTGTATTTTTTGATTTAGAGTTCAGAATACAAGAATCCAACAACCACGTTAAACTACCTCAATTTTCTATATTAAAACAAAATTTAAGACAAAAATAGCTGTGACAAAGCCTTCAAGTAGTTCAATCTATCAGAAACTACAAGATGCCATACATTATGCTTCATTTGTAAACCTTGTTTTAGTGAGCACCAATGATCAGTTTAGAATGATCAATTTAACTAGCCGATACACTTGACATGTATGAACTAAATCGTGTGTAACTTTTGATTTAAAGTTCACAATAGACGAATCCAATGCCCACGTTAAGCTACCTCAATTTCTATATTATGATAACATTTAACACGGAAATAACTACAACAAAGCCTCCAAGTACTTCAATCTATCCCAAACTGTGTGGTGCCATGCATTATACTTCATTTGTAAAACTTTGCTCAATGAGGATCAAGGATCAGTTTAGAATGATCAATTTAACTAGCCGATAAACTTGAGATGCCGCACTAAATCGTCCATAACTTTTGATTTCGGGTTCAGAATGAAACGAATCCAATGCCCTCGTTAAGTTAGCTCAGTTTTCTATATTGTGACAAAATTTAAAACAGAAATAGCTACAAGAAAGGCTCCAAGTAATCCAATCTATCACAAACTGCATGATTACATGCATTATGCTTCAATTATAAGCCTTTACTCAAGGAGAATCAATGATCAGTTTAGAATGATCATTTTAACTAGCTGATCAACTTGACATGTCCGCACAAAATCGTCTTTAACTTTTGATTTCGAGCTCAAAATTACATAAATCCAGTGCCCACGTTAAGCTAGCTCAATTTTCCATGTATTGACAACATTCAAGACTAAAAGAGCTACAACAAAGACTCCAAGTAATCCAATCTATACGAAACTACGTGATGGCAGATATTATGCACATTCGTATTAGCCTTTACTCAAGGAGCACCAATGATCAGTTTAGAATGATCATTATAACTGGCTGATCAACTTGACATGTACGCACTAAATCGTGACAAAATTTAACACATAAATAGCTACGATAAAGTCTCCAAGCAATCAAATCTATCCTAAAATGCACGATGCCATTCATTATGCTTCAACTATAAGCCTTTACGCAAGGAGAACCAATGATCAATTTAGAATCATCATTTTAACTAGATGATAAAGCTGACATGTCCACACTAAATCGTCTTTAACTTTTGATTTAGAGCACAAAATTACATGAATCTAGTGCCCACATCAAGGTAGCTAAATTTTCCATATTGGACAATATTGGAGACTAAAAGACCTACGGCAAAGCTTCCAAGTAATCCAATCTATCTCAAATTGTGTGGTGCCATGCATTATGCTTCAGTTATAAGCCTTTACTCAAAGAGCACCAATGATTAGTTTAGAATGATCATTTTAACTGGCTGATGAAATCGTCCATAAATTTTGATGTAGAGTTCAGAATGATATGAATCCAATGCCCATGTTAAGATATCTCAATTTTTTTTAATTCTGACAACATTTAAAACGGAAAGAGCTAAAAGCCTTCAAATAATTCAATCTATCCTGAACTTCGTGATGCCATGCATTATGCTTCATTTATAGGCCTTTACTCAAAGAGCGCTAATGATCAATTTAGAATGATCACTTTAACTGGCCGATCAACTTGACATGTCCGCACTAAATTGTCCCTAAATTTTGATTTATAGTTCTAAATGACACAAATCCAACACCCACATTAAGCCAGCTCAATTTTCTATATTGTATAAAATTTTAAGACCAAAATAGCTACGACAAAGCCTCCAAATAATCCCATCTATCCAAAACTGCGTGATGCCATGCATTATGCTTCATTTGTAAAGCTTTGCTCACTGAGCACAAATGATCAGTTTATACTGATCATTTTAAGAAGCTGATCAACTTGTGATGTCCGCACAAAATAGTCCGTAACTTTTGATTTAGAGTTCAAATGACACGAATCCAATGCTCACGTTAAGCTAGCTCAATTTCCTATATTGTGACAAAATTTAAAACGCAAATAGCTATGATAAAGCCTCTAAGTAATTTAATCTATCCCAAACTGCATGATGCCAGGCATTATGCTTCAATTATAAGCCTTTACTCAAGGAGAAGCAATGATCTGTTCAGAATGATTATTTTAACTAGCTGATCAACTTGACATGTCCGCACTAAATTGTCTTTAACTTTTGATTTAGAGCTCAAAATTACATGAATCTAGTGCTCAGTTAAGCTAGCTCAATTTTCCATGTTTTGACAATATTTGAGTCTAAATGAGCTACGGCAAAGGCTCCAAGTAATCCAATATATCCCAAACTGCGTGATGCCATATATTATGCTACATTCATGAGCCTTTACTCAATGAGCACCAATGATCAGTTTAGAATGATCATTATAACGGGCCGATCAACTTGAAATGTACGCACTAAATCGTCTGTAACTATTGATGTAGAGTTCAGAATGATACGAATCCAATGCCCATGTTATGGTAGCTCAATTCTCTATATTGTGTCAACATTTAAAATGGAAAAGGCTATCGCAAAGCCTTCAAGTAATCCAATCTATCCTGAATTGCGTGATGTCATGCATTTTGTTTCATTTATACGCCTTAACTTAAGGAGCACTAACGATCACTTTAGAATTTTCAGTTTAGAATTTTCAGTTTAGAATTATCAGTTTAGAATTATCAGTTTAGAATGATAATTTAACTGGCCAATCAACTTGACATGTCCGCACATAATAGTCCGTTACTTTTGATTTAGAGTTCAAAATCACACAGATTCAACGGCCACGTTAAGCTAGCTCAATTTTATATATCGTGAAAAGATTTAAAACGGAATGAACTACCATAAAGCCTTCAAGTAATCCAATCTAACCTAATATGTGTGATGTGATGCATTATGCTTCATTAATAAGACTTTTCTCTAGGAGCACTAATGATTAGTTTTGAATTATCAGTTTAGAATGATGACTTTAATTGACCAATCAACTTGACATGTCCCCACTAAATCGTGCGTAACTTTTGATTTAGAGTTCTGAATGACACGAATCCAACGCCGACATTAAGCATGCTCAATCTTCAATATTGGGAAAAACTTTAAAACCGAAATAGCTATGAAAAAGCCTCCTAGTAATTCAATCTATCACAAACGTTGTGGTGCCATGCATTATGCTTCATTTGTAAACCTTTGCACAATGAGCACCAATGATAATTTTAGAATGATCAATTTAACTAGCCGACAAACTTGACATCTCCGCAAGAAGTCGGGCTTAACTTTTGATTTAGAGTTCAGAATCACACGAATCCAACGCCCACATTAAGCTAGCGCAATTTTCTATATTGTGAACAAATTTAGGACCGCAATATTTATAACAAAGCCTCTAAGGAATCCCATCTATCCGAAACTACGTGATGCCATGCATTATGCTTCATTTGTAAAGCTTTGCTCAGTGAGCACCAATGATCATTTTAACAGGCCAATCAACTTATCATGTCCGCACTAAGTTATCCATCACTTTTGATTTAGAGTTCAGAGTGCCACGAATCCAACACCCAAGTAAAGCTAGCTCAAATTTTTATATTGTGACAAAATTCAAAACCAAAATAGCTACAACAAAGCCTTCAAGTAATCCAATCTATCCCAAACTGCATGATGCCATGCATTATGCTTCCATTATAAGCCTTTACTCAAGGAGAAGCAATGATCCGTCTAGAATGATCATTTTAACTAGCTGTTGAACTTGACATGTCCGCACTAAATTGTCTTTAACTTCTGATTTAGAGTTCAAAATTACATGAATCCAACGCCCATGTAAATCTAGCTCAATATTACATATTGTGACAACATTTGAGACTAAAAGAGCTACGATAACACCTATAAATGATCCAATCTATCTCAAATTGCGTGATGCAATGCACTATGCTTTATTTGTAAACCTTTGGTGAATGACCATCAATGATCAATTTAGAATGATCAATTTAAAAAGCCAATAAACTTGAGATGTCCGCACTAAATCGTTCGTAACTTTTGATTTAAAGTTCATAATGACACGAGTCCAAAGCCCACGTTAAGCTAGCTCAATTTTCAATATTGTGAAAACATTTGATACTAAAAGAGCTATGGCAAAGCCTCCAAGTCATTCAATCTATCACAAACTGCGTGATGCCATGCATTATGCTTCAGTTATAAGTTTTTACTCAAAGAGCACTAATGATCTGTTTAAAATGATCATTTTAACTGGCTGATCAACTTGATATGTACGCACTAAATCATCCATAACTATTGATGTAGAGTTTAGAATTACACATTTGCAATGCCCATGTTAAGGTACCTCAATTTTCTATGTTGTGAAAACATTTAAAACGGAAAGAGCTACCACAAAGCCTTCAAGTAATCCAATCAATCCTAAACTTCATGATGCCATGCATTATGCTTCATTTATAAGCGTTTACTCAAGGAGTACTAATGATAAGTTTACAATTATCAGTCTAGAATGATCACATTAACTGGCTGATCAACTTGACATGTCCTAACTAAATTGTCTGTAACTTTTGATCTAGAGTTCAGAATGACACGAATCCAATGCTCACGTTAAGCTAGCTGAATTTTCTATAATGTGAAAAAATTTAGCTCCAAACTAGCTACAACAAATCCTCCAAGTAATTCAATCTATCTCAAGCTGTGTGGTGCCATGCATTACGCTTCCGTTGTGAACCTTTGTTCCATGAGGACCAATGATCATTTTAGAATGATCAATTTAACTAGCCGATAAACTTGATATGTACGCACTAAATCATGCGTAACTTTTGATTTAAAATTCCAAATGACATAAATCCAACCCCCACGTTAGGCTAGCTCAATTTTCTATATCATGACAAAATTTACGATAAAATAACTACGATAAAGGCTTCAAATAATCCAATATATCCCAAACTACATGATTCAATGCATTATGCTTCAATTATAAGCCTTTACTCGAGAAGAATCAATGATCAATTTAGAATGATCATTTTAACTCGCTGATTGACTTGACATCTCCAAACTAAATCAATTTTAACTTTCGATTTTTGAGCTCAAAGTTACATGAATCCAGTGCCCACGTTAAGCTAGCTCAATTTTCTATATTCTAACAATATTTGAGACTAAAAGAGCTACGGCAAAGCATCCAAGTAATCCAATCTATCCCAAATTGTGTGATGCCATGCATTATGCTTTAGTTATAAGCCTTTACTCAAGGAGCACCAATGATTAGTTTTGGAGGATCATTTTAACTGGCCGATGTACTTGACATGTACGCACTAAATCGTCCATAACAATTGATGTGGAGTTCAGAATGACACGAATCCAATGGCCATGTTAAGATAGCTCCATTTTCTATATTGTGACAACATTTAAAATGGAAAGAGCTACCACAGAGCCTTCAAGTAATTCATTCTATCCTGAACTGTGTCATGTCATGCATTATGCTTCATTTATTAACTTTTACTCAAAGAGCGCTAATGATCAGTTTAGAATGATCACTTTATCTGGCCGATCAAATTGACATGTTCGCACTAAAGTTTCCCTAACTTTTGATTTACATTTCAAAATGACACGAATCCAACACCCACGTTAGGGCAGCTCACTTTCTATAATGTATAAAATTTTAAAACCGAAATAGCTACGACAAAGCCTCCAAGTAATCCCATCTATCCGAAATTGCGTGATGCCATGCATTATGCTTCATTTGTAAAACTTTGCTCAGTGAGCACAAATGATCATTTTAGAATGATCATTTTAAGAAGCTGATCAACTTGTCATGTCCGCACTAAATCGTCAGTAACTTTTGATTTAGAGTTCAGAATGACACAAATCTAATGCCCACGTTAAACTAACTCAATTTTCTATATTGTGATAAAATTTAAGACGCAAATAGCTATGATAAAGCCTCCAAGTAATCCAATCCATCCTAAACTGCATGGTGCCATGCATTATGCTTCAAATATAAGCCTTTACTCAAGGAGAACCAATGAACAGTTTAAAATGATCATTTTAACTAGGTAATCAACTGGACATGTCCGCACTAATTTTTTTTAACTTTTGATCTAGAGCTCAAAATTACATGTATCCACTGCTCAGTTACGCTAGCTCAATTTTCCATATTTTGACGACATTTGAGACTAAATGAGTTACAACAAAGACTCCAAGTAATCCAATCTATCTCAAACTACGTGATGCCATATATTAAGCGTTTACTCAATGAGCACCAATGATCAGTTTAGAATGATCATTATAACGGGCCAATCAACTTGAAATGTACGCACTAAATCGTCTGTACCTTTTGATGTAGAGTTCAAAATGATACGAAGCCAATGCCCATGTTAAAGTAGCTCAATTTTCTATATTGTATAACATTTAAGATGGTAAGAGCTATCACAAAGCTTTCAAGTAATCCAATCTATCCTAAATTGCGTGATGCCATGCATTTTGCTTCATTTATACGCCTTTACTCAAGAACCACTAACGATCAGTTTAGAACTTTCAGTTTAGAATTATCAGTTTGGAATGATACTTTAACTTGCTGATCAAGTTGACATGTCCGCACATAATAGTCCGTGACTTTTGATTTAGAGTTCAGAATCACATGAATCCAACGCACACGTTAAGCTAGCTCAATTTTCTATAACGTGGTAAGATTTAAAACAGAAAGAGCTACCATAAAGCTTTCAAGTAATCCAATCTAACCTAATCTGCGGGATGTCATGCATTATGCGTCATTAATAAGCCTTTTCTCTACGAGCACTAATGACTAGTTTTGAATTATCAGTTTAGAATGATGACTTTAACTGACCAATCAACTTGACATGTCCCCACTAAATCATGCGTAACTTTTGATTTAGAGTTCCGAATGACACCAATCCAACGCCGACGTTAAGCTAGCTTAATTTTAAATATTGGGACAAAATTTAAAACCAAAATAGCTTTGACAAAGCCTCCTAGTAATCCAATCTATAACAAACTACGTGATGCCATGCATTATTCTTCATTTGTAAACCTTTGCTCAATGAGCATCAGTTATCAGTTTAGAATGATCAATTTAAGTAGCAGATAAACTTGAGATGTCCACACTAAATCGTCCGTAACTTGTGATTTACAGTTTAGAATGACATATATCAAATGCCCATGCTAAACTAGCTTAATTTTCTATATTGTGAACAAATTTTGGACCAAAATAGCTAAGACAAAGCCTCCATGTAATCCAATCTATCTCAAACTGCATGGTGCCATGCAATATGCTTTATTTGTAAACCTTTGATCAATGAGGACCAATCATCATTTTAGAATGATCAATTTAACTAGCCAATAGACTTGACGTGGCCACACTAAATTGCGCGTAACTTTTTATTTAGATTTCTGAATGACACGAAATGAATGCCCCCATTAACCTAGCTCAATGTTCTATATTAGGGCTAAATTTAATACCAAAATATCTATGACAAAGCCTCCGAGTAATCAGA